>LQHL01001721.1:0-33620 GCA_001655755.1 Hemisphaericaspora haegerdaliae
AATGAACAAATAAATAAGGGACAAAAGAAAAAAGAGTTAACAAGGAGAAGAAAAAACTTTAAAGTGTGTGTCAGTTTACTTTGATACTTGTTCATTGTTCAAAGACAATTTCATTTGAACAGTGAATGAAGGGAAAAAACATTTTTGTATTGGGAGATTTCTTATTGTAAATTGGAATTGAATGGAAAGGCCCTTTTCTTGTAGTGTCTGATTCCTTTTGATTGTTCTATGCTGGGTGATGTGCAATACAAGGTATAGTATGGAGATCTACTTCTACTCTTACTACACAAACTACTACCCTTTCTTCTATTTTTGACAGGAGTCTGAAAAATAGAATTTAGAAACTTAAAAGTTGTTCAATTGTCTTTTGAATTTATAATGAACAACCAAAGTGAATTCTTTCAATGACGTCAATTAACTTTTATTTTATTTTGTGTACCTTAAAGAACAAAAAAAAATAGAATGTTTACATAGAGATCGTATAGGGTTAGATTTGAGGTTACTCTATGATTGCAAATCTACATATTGAACTTAAGAAGAATTATTCCAACTTTCTACAATAGGGATACATGTTTACCCCATTGTACAAAACTTATTGTCCCAGATGTAATATATACATAAACACTCTATTTGTTGCCTTCCATACAAGTTATCAAGATCGTTGCTTCAGTACGATATGAATACAATACTAGTCCTTTATCGTGTAGAAATATTATACCAGATTCCAGTATGTAGATATCCTAAATAACTGGGTGGATCTAGTATAAAAATTCTTGACTCATTCTTGTAAACAAATGAGAATACTCATAAATTATTTGTTCCCTATAGATATGAACAAGATTAGTCATAAGTTACATGCTCGTAAGATAAAAAACTATTAGTCATAAATACATAAACAAAAATTCTCAAGTATAAATATAACCTTAAATTCCATAATAATTGCTGAACTTCATATGCTTCTTCTCTAGGATTAAGAAGCAACACTAATATCTAAAGTGATATTTACCTATCCACATTGGGTATAGCTGGTCTACCCAACTCATATGCTTCAATTCGAAGCAAACTACGGTTGATTTTGTTTATTGATATTAATGCCGGTTTCAATCGAACAGTTGGTCCAACTTTTCGTTTGAGCCTACAAAGGTAGGCTCCGTTTAAGGGGATACTTCTAAAACAGTTTTCCATCTGTCCGCCCCCTGATAATTTCCTACTTGAAGGCTCCTTAACTAGATACTTCTATTAAATTTTGGTTATTCTACTAGTTTTATTTTCCTTCATTTTAATATACATTATTAACATAAAGATTTCCTTATTGTAGAGTAAACTGTAGAAGTTGCTAAGACTATCTAAAAAGAAATTCAAAGACAAAAATAGATTTTGGTTTCCCAATACAAAGGGATGTAAAGTCAAAAGTAGTCTTGAGTGAACAATTTGAGAAGCAGGATTCCTTGCTTGTTATCACTGAATAGTTAAAGTATATCTTAATAATGTGCGTATTCCTTAATAGTCAGTTGAAAGTACCAGTTTATGACTTGAAATGATTCACTTCGGTTATCTGCAAATAGGGTCATTCTATTTTTCGTTTGTAAAGTTTACTTTGTGATAAATTTAGCAGTAATTTTCTTCATTATCATGGCATATATCTTTCAATAACCAATACCATGAAATACTACATTTTTATGAATGACACTCTTCTCCACTGTGTATCCTCTACTATCCCTATCCCTATGGCGATGACGCAAAAATACTCTATTAAACAACAACCGCCACAATTCGCAACCATTTAAACGGTGTTTCTTTTTGTTTTGTTTTGCGTTTGTTTCTTTTTTTCTCTTCCCGCCTATGCCTTTCCTTCCACTAAATCTAAATCTGACTAATATTCTTGTTTAATCTCTTTGTTTCTAAAATCTACATCCTTAGTCCATCAACTCTCCCTAGGTTAATCTACATACATACATATACACACACACATACACACGACAAGCACCATCACAATGCCCACTATTGAAGAAGGTGCTTCTACCATATCATCATCCATCAGTCTTGTAAAGACCATCATAGGTGCAGGATTATTATCCATGCCATTAGCTTATTCAACCGATGGGATGATATTTGGATCTTTTATCATTGGATTAGCAGCTTTAACTTCGGGATATGGGTTGTTCATTCAATGTTATGTCTCAAAATATGTTCCTGTTGGACATGCCACTTTCTTCAACTTATGTTCAATAACTTATCCCCACTTATCAGTGATATTCGATATAGCCATTGCTATCCAATGTTTCGGATGTGCATTATCATATCTTGTTTTAATTGGAGATTTGATGCCTACAATTATAACTGAAATTCCATATATTCAACAAGATTATCATAGATTATTTTGGTTAATTGTATCAATGATCATTATTATCCCCTTATCATTTAAGAAGAATTTAGATTCGTTGAAATATACTTCCGTTTTGGCACTTGGTGCTATTGGATACATGGCAACATTGGTAATTACCCATTGTTTGATTGGAGATGTTCCAAAAGAATTAAAGGGCCAGGTTATCTTATTCCCATCTAATTTAACCAATGTATTTAGTACATTTTCAATTATTGTATTTGCATTTACAGGACATCAGAATATGTTTTCAATTATTAATGAAGCCAAAGATAAATCTTTATCAAGCCTTACAAAATTAGTTAATTTCGCCGTTATTGTCTCAGCAGGATTATTTATTATAGTTGGATTTACTGGTTATATAACATTCGGTGATCTTGTAGATGGTAATGTCATCTTACTGTATCCTGGAGGATGGACAACTACATTAGGTAGATTTTGTATTGTGTTTATGGTTGTTTGTTCATTCCCATTGATGTTACATCCTTCAAGAATATCAGTTAATAACATATATTATTGGTTAAAGATGCATTTCCAACATGATGACAACAAGTCAATTAATGAAAATACAGCATTATTACAAGAAGTGGAAGAAGAAAGTTTTGATAGAAAAGAATCTCATATTGTTCCGTTTCCTGATAATATTTTCTTTATTATCACGGGAGTATTATTGATCGTGTGTTATGCATTAGCAATTTCAATTAAATCATTTGCCTTTGTATTGGCAATTGTCGGGGCAACTGGTTCAACTGCTATTTCATTCATATTACCGGGTTTATTTGGATATAAATTAATTGGATCAGAACAAGATGATCCAACTCCCTTAGAAAGATTGTTTAAGTATTTTTCATTGGCATTAACGGTTTGGGGTATTATTGTTATGATTTTATGTTTATATAGTTCATTAGCTTTGTAAGTTTAGATCTAATTGTTTAATATAATGAAAGTGCATATATTGAAACATACAGAGTTTACTTGGGAATTCTGTATTTTTATTTTTTTTGCATTCAACAACCCCAAGGGTCATTTGAGGGAAAAATATTTAAACTATTGTTCGAAGAATTTTGTTAGAGAGAGCTTTCAAAGTAAGATTCCCTCAACACTTTTGTAGAACACATCAGGCGTATATATCCCATAGATGTCTTGTGAAGACGAACATTATCATACTCATCACGGCCATGGTGGACACGGTGGACACGGCGGGCATGGACATAATCATGATGAACATGATCATATTGCACCAATACCTACTTCCACCTCTCAATCATTAAATTCAAAAATTGATTCAGATAAATTAACTGCATTAAATCTAGCTAACCCTTCAAATGATTTACCAAAACTATTCAAAACTTCAGAAACTAAATATCAAATTAAACCAATTATTAAATCAGATTGTGATAGTCAATTAATCATAAATATCCCATTTTTAAATGGAAGTGTAAAATTATATTCATTAATTCTTAGAACAAATGGTACTAAATATTGTCCTCATACAATCAAATTATTTAAAAATGATAAGAATATAGATTTCGATAATATTTCATCTAAAACTCCTCAACAGAAACTTACACATCCTCAAGTTGGTGTTCTTATAGATGAAGAAGATGAAATGGAAGATATGTTACAAGATGATGGTGATTTTGTGGAGCATTATCTTTCAAGAGCGAAATTTACTGGAGTACAACAATTAACTTTATTCATTGAAGATATTTATGACGAAGAAGTTGAAGATGAATGTTGGATACATTCAATTGAATTAAGAGGTGAATTCACTGAATTGAATAAAGACCCGGTGATTACCCTTTATGAATCAGCCGCAAACCCGGCTGATCATAAAAATTTGACGATTATTGATAAGCATGATGTTACTTTTGGTAGTTAGCTCCTAGCTTTTTTGTTTGAATGGGGTCCGCATATACATATATATAGGTAAATTAATACAATAAGATAAACATATCTAGTTGGACACTCCTTCTTCTTCTACTCAGATAACACCTAGTACATATCGTGAGGAATTGGAAAGAGATCACACCCTAAGCCACGCCATGAGACACCAATGGAAAAAATAAAATGCTAATTAATTCGAATCACGTGACTTGGGTCAAAGAAGTCCGAAGAACCGACTGGTGAGGGAATCCCGGAGGGATCTGTTCAACAATGTGGAAAATATTTAAATTTCACAATTTCCACTTTTTTCAAAACAATTCCTGTTGGGAGACTTCTCTTTCTCTTTTTCTTTTCCTTTTCCCTTTCAACCTTATCAATTGATAATATTTTAAATACATAATGCCAAAGTTAGTTTTAGTTAGACACGGTCAATCCGAATGGAACGAAAAGAACTTATTCACCGGTTGGGTTGATTGTCGTTTATCTGCCACTGGTGAAAAGGAAGCCAAGAGAGCTGGTGAATTAATCAAGGAAGCTGGTATTCAATGTGATATTTTACACACTTCTAAGTTATCTCGTGCTATCCAAACTGCTGACATTGCCTTGGATGCTGCTGATCAATTATACATTCCAGTCAAGAGATCTTGGAGATTGAATGAAAGACATTATGGTGATTTACAAGGTAAAGATAAGGCTCAAACCTTGGAAAAATACGGTAAGGAAAAATTCCAAACTTACAGAAGATCATTCGATGTCCCACCTCCAGTTATTGCTAACGATTCTGAATTCACTCAAGTTGGTGATGTTAGATATAGGGATGTTGACCCAGCTTGTATTCCTTTAACCGAATCCTTAAAGTTAGTCATTGACAGATTATTACCATACTGGCAAGATGAAATCAGTGCTGATTTATTAGCCGGTAAGACTGTTATCATTGCTGCTCATGGTAACTCTTTAAGAGCTTTAGTTAAGCACTTGGATGGTATTTCCGATGAAGAAATTGCTGGTTTAAACATCCCAACTGGTATTCCATTAGTCTATGAATTAGACGCCAGCTTGAGACCAACCAAGCCAGCTTACTACTTGGACCCAGAAGCTGCCGCTGCCGGTGCTGCTGCCGTTGCTGCTCAAGGTACTAAGTAAGTGTAGTAACTTAGACACTCTCCTTTTGTATGTACAATTTATTTTGTTTTCTTTTTAGTTTATACGAATTGAAAATGGTCTTTTTAGAACAGTGGTTTCCCTTTGTAGTTAGCATGTGATTCTCTGATACGAATATTCAGACTCAATTGTAGTTGATGGGCACTCAATGGCATTAAATAGGTTCTCTTTGCAGTCATTAATTGTAAATTTAAACCTCTGCGAAAGAAAAGAAAAAATACTGTCAAACCAAAGAAAAAAAAAACAAAAGGGAAAGTCTGATGGTTCAAATGAAAACTTAAATTGTGAACAAGGGATAAAACTCAAATTGTGAACAAGGGATAAACAAACCAGGGTTCTTATATATATCACGGAGTATTTTAAAATACTACAAGAATTTCCATTACGAAGGTGTATTTCCTAAATTGTTTCTATTCGACTGATTTCGTAAAGATAATAATTTTACCAACCTATATATAAATGTTTGGAGGACAACAGAATCAAGGATCAAATCCGTTTGGAGGAGGATCTTCCAATCCAAACCCAGCTTTTAGTTTCGGGGCAAAACCGGCAGGCTCAACAGCTAATTCAGCATTTGGAGCATCAACACAACAACAACAACAACCACCAGCAGCAGCTTCTCCTTTTGGTCAACAACCATCAAATACAGTTCCAGGATTTGGAGCAACTGCACCTAAACCAGCAACCGGTTTCGGAGCAACACCATCATCAACAGGAAGTGCATTTGGAGCTGCTTCAGGACAAACCACCTCTGGATTCGGACAGCCATCTTCTACCACTAATGCATTTGGCGCACCATCATCAACAACAACAACGACAACACCGGCTTTTGGAGCTCCTGCAACATCCGCTTTTGGGGCAGCAGTAGCAGCAGCACCTGCTTCAAACACAGCAGCAGCACCTGCATTTGGCACAACTTCTGGAACTAATGCGTTTGGATCTAATGTATCCACCAAGTCACCATCTCCATTTGGTCAACTGCCCGCCAATGCTACTGATAAACCATCCTTTGGAGCTATGCTGAATCCGACACAAGGATTATTTGGAGGTGCGGCTAGTACAAGTAAGCCAGCATTTGGATTTGGATCTCAGGCAGCTACAAATACAACGGCTCCACCTTTGGGCACTCGTTCCGATACTGCAACGCCTACATTTGGTGCCCAACCATCAGTCCAACCAGCAGCCCCAGCAACCACTTCATCATTTGGTGCTCAGCCAACAGCACTTGGAACCTCCGCATCATTCGGTGGTACTCCTTCAGCAACTCAGGGCTTTTCCTTTGGTGCTAAAAAGGATGCTTCTCCAGCTCCGATGTCTGGTGGATTATTTTCTACCAAGCCACAAGATGCCAATAAGCAAGGATCATCATTATTTGGTGGCGCAGTAGGTAATGATAGCAAAACAGCTTCTCCCGCTCCTGCTCCGGCAGCTCTTGGTGCCCCTGTTGGTAGCGGGTTGTTCAGCGCTGCAAAGACTGATGCTACTCCAAAGGCAACTCTTTCATTCGGTGCCGGTCCAAGCTCAACTACCTCCGGTTTTGCTTTTGGTGCTAAAAAGGATGATGATAAGCCTACTGCAACTGCATCTGCTCCTGGTCTGTTATTTGGTTCCAAGACTGCAAGTCCAGCACCAGCAGGTGGATTATTCGGTGCAAAGAAAGACGACAATGCGCCTCCTCCTACTGGAGGCTTATTCGGAGCTGCTAAGACAGATACCGCTAAACCAGCCTTTGGTTTGGGTTCTTCTGCATCTCCTGCTCCGCTGATTTCCTTTGGTCCAAAGAAAGATGATACTTCTGCTCCAGCGGGTGGATTATTTGGCGCAAAGAAAGATGATGAGAAATCTGCTTCTTCTACCGATTTATTTGCTGGTAAGAAAGCAGCTGCTGAAAAATCTGGTGGATTCTCTTTTGGAGCCAAGAAAGATGATAATAAAGATGCCGCTGCTACTACTAGTTCCGGATTTTCATTTGGCGCTAAGAAGGATGAGGATTCTTCAACTGGTGGATTTGGATTTGGTGCAAAGAAAGATGAAGCAAAAGGTACTGCTCCAACTGGTACTGGGGGCACCGGTTTCTCTTTCGGCGCAAAAGCAGAAGAAAAGAAAGAAGATAGTAAACCAACAACAGCAGGATCGGCTACAACTACTACAACTACTAGCACCTCATCTGTTCAACCTACCTTGAACCCAACAAAGATTGAGCCAATGCCGGTGTCAATTGATAATAAAACCTTGGAAGATTTGATTATTAAGTGGTCCAAACAATTAACTACAACAGGTAAGATATTTGATACATATACTGAAAAGGTGAAGGAATGGGACCAGCAATTGGTGGAAAGTGGAGATGAGATTTCTAAATTGAATCAGGATTCACTCGAAGCTGAAGGATTACAATCTAAGATTGATCAACATTTATTATTTGTTGAAAACCAACAGGATGAATTAGAGAAATTGTTGGATAATTATGAACAACAAGCTGATATATTATTGAACAATATCGAATTGAATACCAGTTCTGCCAATGCAAATGCTGTCTTGTCCGATTCTTCCGGTGTTTCTGGAAATGATGGTTCTGGGGCAACTGCTGCGGCTTCTTTATCGAGCTCGTTAAGTGTAACTGATAAATTGAGAGAAAAGGCTTATCATAATGCCGAGTTGTTGGATGAAAGATTGGACAACTTGGGTGAAAACTTGAATACTTTAATCAATGAAATCAACTCGGTAAGTGATGTATTCAACAAGAACTTAATAAACGATTTAGCACAGGGACAAAGTGTTGGTGATGCCAAGGTCGATTCTAAAGACAAAGAAAATCCAGTGGAAGAAATTGTCAAGTTGTTGAATTTACATTTAGAGAACTTGAAGTATATTGAAAATACCGAGACCGAATTGAAGAACAAGTTGGAGAAGATAGCCAAGACCAAAAAATCTCAATATTAACTGTAATTGCTTGCGTTGGGTTTAGATTTGTGTATATTATATTGGAAAATAAATTCGTTACATTATATCTTTAAAATATTCATATTTATTTGGGTATGTAGTTAAATAACTAGAAATAACCATTAAAAACAATAAATACCATTTGTTACAAACAACTTCAATGTCATATATCACAGTAAACTCAAATCACATATATTATCAAGTGAGAAATATCCAGCTAAATTGTGTTTATTAAATGAAAGTCGTTTTATTCAGTCAAGAACGGGATATTCACCAATTAGGAACCTTTCAAGAGAGTGTCAGAGAAACAGATTCAACGGTTTCTTAACGCATCAGTTAGTAACTGGTCATTGGTGCCTGGCGAGGCCTCTGAAACTGGGGCTCCATTAATGTATATCAATGAGTTAGGAAGGTCATTCAAGTCAACCAAATTCCAAATAGGTATATACAATTTCAGTAAATATTGACACTGGGACAAATTTAAGTTGTTTACAACTTCAGATTTCCACTTATCGCGTTCCGAATAACCCAAATCGAGTACTTCCAATGACTTTGGAAGTATGCATTGAGAATTTTCGGAAACATTCTTAATCGTATTCCGACGTATCGATAGTCTATTAACGCTATTAGGTAATTGGAACGTTAAAATATCAAGATAATCAAATAGATTATTTGATAAATCAACTTCTTTCAAATTGGATACTTCTTTTATGAATATCTTCTTTATTCTATTTCCAGATAAATCCAAAGTTTGTAAGGATATTGGTAATTCCCATGAAAATTCCTCTAAGAAAACATAATTCAATGATAAACTTGTTAAATTCTTTGCATCTTTAATATACGTCACCAACGTTTCATGGAAATACACATCAGATAAACTCAAATTCTGTAACGATGATGGTAAATCCCAGGAAAATTCCTCTAATTTAAGATCATACAAATATAAACTAGTTAAATTCTTGGCATTTTTGATATTTATCTCCGTCATTTTATCAAGATAAATTGAATTTAAATCCAAACTAACTAGTGAATCCGGTATTTTCATGTCTTGGAAATCTATACAGCTTAACCCTACCTTTCTGAGTTTACTAGGTAGTTTAAAATTCAACCATTCTTGGGGTTCAACATGATGAAAATTTTGATCTCTACCATTGTACATAGATAGAATTTGCAAAGTCTCGGGTAATTTGATTTCCGATGGGTTATAAAACCCATTATGTGTGATAATATTGAGTATCTTGAGATTGGGAGGGATTTTAAAGTTCTTTCCCACTGTGATGGATGGGAAGGCATAATGAGAATGTTTGCAATATAGAGACATATCAAGAATTTCTAAAGAATCTGGGAAATTTGCGTGTTCAATAAGGTTTGTCATTGATTGTGACGATGTTTCTTCTCCATTTTCAAAGTATCTAAATTCCTTTAGATTTTTATATGATTCTATTCCTTCAAGACTAGTCATTGTCTCATCATATGTGTTAGTACGTATGAAAATTCGTTCAATTTCATTAGGAAACCTTAATTGTTGGAATGTTCGAATTGGTAGTCCAAGAACTACGACCTTTAGATTATTTAAATATGAAAGATCTAATCCATTAAAATGAGTATCTTTTGCAAATATAATTTCTAAATGATATAAATCTGTTGCTAAACTTGGAATGGGCCCCATATCTACGAATATAGCTAATCTTTTCAAATTTTTAGGAAATTTCCAAATTATATTGCTATCAGGAAACTCCATCAGGAGATCTTGAAGGTTTTCATTGAATTGTTGAGAATTAACGTATTTCGTGTAAACTTCAGCAAATTTTAGTTTCTCTTGTAATTTCTTAATAACGTGTCCGTCTCCTTTGATTCCTGATACTCCAACAATATTATAAGGTTTAACATCAATGGTATTAAATTCTTTTAATTCTTCTCGATTAGCCAGATTAATCCATAAGCCAATAGTGTTCAATCTTGTTAAAATATCAGGATAGTTCTTATGAAACCAAATGAAAACGTTCAACTGAGTAAAACACACTTCTAATGGAGTAAAATTCGGGTAATGTTTCATCATTTCGATAAATTCGTATGAATTAATACTTGTGTGATCACCTAAATATCCAAGCCGATGAGGTATACAGTCAAGAGTATTATCTGGTCCATAATTAGGATACGTGTGATGATGGATATGAAGGATTGTGTCACGATAGTGATCTAGAATGCGCACATATTTAAATACTTGCTTTATGGCATACTCTCCTATAATTGGGATTTTCCAGTAATCTATCAAGTAATTGTTTGGAATTAGACTTATTGTTAATTCAATTATTTCTTGCGGGAGTAGTTTAAACTGTTCAAGGGTTGCAATGTTCATGTTTCTCGAAGATTTGTGGAATAATATGACGGACTAGGGGGGCAGGGGCGTAAGGACGTAAGGATTCAAGATCACCTCAGGGTCTCACAAGTTCTTTACTCAAGATGGGGTAACTACCTACGTGATTACTTCCAAAAAGACTTATTAACTGCTTACGATGTTAGGAAAAGAGAGTTACCTCCAACCAATACATACATGACATTGAAAGATCCTGTTAGTATCATAGCCGAGCTTGGAAACTTGCGTCAAGACGCACTTCAAAAATTCAGATACTGGGCTTTCCTTAAACCAGTTCCTGGACAAGCTGTTCCTGCCTTTCTAGAGAAATACTGAGATGAGTCTTCCCATTCAACATATTACCCGCCGCGGAAGAATCAACCACGTCAAACAAATGATTCAATTATTTCTTCAACCTTTCCAGAGTAAATTGACTCAAAAGGACTAATTTGAGACAAAGGACGAAACAACTTTTTACATCCCAGTGATGGAGCTATTCCCAGGACGGAAACATTGAAGTTTTTTTAGGATGGTGATAATAGCAAACAATTCCTTTTCCATGGCGGAATAGCGACTCTGGGTATCTGATAGCTGAAAGTATGCAAATGATACAGGTTCTAAAACTTCCTTGCCTTCTACTGTTCTGTTTAGGCAATAAATCCTTATTTAAATTTTTGATATTCTAAACTACACATAGTTATCATTCTTTAATTATATTGGTTGGGGTAATTAAATGTCCATATCTCGAGAGCGCACGTCTTGGTGTTGAGCGGAACCGCCTAAAAAAATTGAAGTATGGCGCGAGTTTTTCCATCCTTCTCCACAATCTTTTTCACCTAACTTTTACAGAACATTCGTTATATAATGAGTGGTCCTTCTCCCATACTTGTACTTATCAAGCTGTTGTTTAATCCTAATGTTTCTAACAAATTAATTTTACAAATGGCCTGGAGCAAAGTGAAAGCGATTGGTATTGGGAAAATAATCGCAACGATTTTGAGTGGTGTTATGGTTGGTGCATCTTCATTTATCAGAGTTCCACAAATTGCAAAGTTGGTAACTAAATCCAATGAAAGTCGTATTGCTGTTGCCAAGGGGTTATCTTTAGAAGGATTAAGTATTGATACTGTTAATTCTTTGATACATGTGATTTTCAATTATCAACAAAACATCCCATTCATTAACTATGGAGAAAGTTTATTACTTGGTATCCAAAATGCAATTATCATTTTCTTAACTAGGTATTATCGTGAGTATTCCACTAAAGATGTTAGTGATCTGGTAGAGGAAGATCAGTTCGAAAAATTGGTTACGTCGGGTGTAAATACTTTTGCGGTAATGATTGCGACAATTGTTGTTTTCAGTAAGTTGGTACCTTCACGTTTGATCTCGTTTTTGGAAGTGTTAAATATTCCCATATCAACCATGGCAAAAATATCCCAGATTATGCAGAACCATAAATTGAGAACAGCTAGTCATTTATCAGGATTTGTTTTGAAGGCAAATGTCTTAGGAGCTTTGATTCGTGTATATACTTCATCCGTTGCCTATGTTTCGAATTCACGAAAGGGTAAGAATACTCGTAATGACAAAATACTCTTTGCTGGTTATTTTACCTCGTTCATGATGCATTCAATTTTGCTTGGGCAATCAGTTGTTTACGATCAACTTATGAAGGAAAAGGATGTCAAAAAAGTAGAAGATAAGAAAGAAGAATAGAAGAACTTTCTCTTAGATTTTTATTTTATATTATGATTTAACAACATTTCAAAATATGACTATCATAGATGTTCATCTTAGAAGTAGCACCCAATACGCTAACGAAACGAAACACATAACCTGCTTGACTAACAGAGGTTCTTTTTTTAACATCCTGAACAATTGTTTTGGCGGGTTTCCGTTTTTGTCAAAAAGGGTCCATAGTTGTTCTTGTAGAAGTAGAGCTCACCAGTTTCAAAACAGTCAGCGTAGAGAGTATGTAATCTCCAATATTTCTACATACTTTCATGCCATGTACTTCATTTCCTATTTGACTAACCATTGGTTGGACATACTATGAAGTTGTTGCAACGATTCTTCAATATAAAATATAAAAGCCGATGAAAATATTTTAGCGTGAAAAAATTTCCCCCATTTCGGAGGAAATTGAAAAATTCAATAAAAACTATTCACCATTACTCAGCACGTCTTTCACACACACTCTCTTTTGGTAGGTCTGGTACCGTGAAATATTTGAACTAAGATACGATGGTCCATAAAGCAGAATTCTTACCTTCAACAGGTCCGCAAATTTCATCGGTGTTACAAGGTGGTTATAATCACCCATTATCCCGAGAATGGCAGCAAGAAAGACAGCTTACCAAGAACATGTTCATTTTCCCCCTTTTCATAACTGATAATGAAGACGAAGAAAGTCCTATTCCTTCTTTACCTAATATCAACCGTTATGGTGTCAACAAATTGATTCCTTATGTCAAGACATTGGTAGATAAGGGGTTGAGAGCGGTGATTTTGTTTGGGGTTCCATTGAAAGATGGGGTTAAGGATGAAATTGGTACTGCTGCCGATGATCCAGAAGGACCAGTTATCCAAGCGATTAAGTTATTACGTGAAAATTTCCCTGATTTGTTTATCATGTGTGACGTTTGTTTATGTGAATATACCAGTCATGGCCATTGTGGTATCTTATATGAAGATGGATCTTTAAATCGTGAACCTTCAGTTCAAAGAATTGCTGCGGTTGCGGTAAATTACGCCAGAGCCGGTGCCAATTCCGTTGCTCCTTCCGATATGATGGATGGTAGAATTAAGGATATTAAGATGGGGTTGATGAATGCTGGTCTTGCTCATAAATGTTTGGTTATGTCATATGCCGCCAAATTTAGTGGTAATTTATATGGTCCATTCAGAGATGCTGCCGGAAGTGCTCCAAGTCATGGTGATCGTAAATCATATCAGTTACCACCAGGAGGATCTGGGTTAGCCCGTAGAGCTTTAAGAAGAGATATGGAAGAAGGGGCGGATGCAGTTATTGTCAAACCTTCTACTTTCTATTTAGATGTTGTTAGTGATGCAGCCAAGTTATGTAAGGACTATCCAATTTGTGCCTATCATGTTAGTGGTGAATATGCCATGTTACATGCTGCTGCAGAAAAGGGAATTGCAGACTTGAAGGGACTTGCGTTTGAAAGTCATCAAGGATTCTTAAGAGCTGGTGCAAGATTGATCATTAGTTATTTCACTCCTGAATTCTTGGAATGGTTACAAGTTTAGGGGGCATTCAATGAATCGTTACAAGTTTAGGGGGCATTCAATGAATCGTTACAAGTTTAGGGGGCATTCAATGAATCGTTACGTGTATATATGTGTATCAGTATACAAAAAGACACTAAAACTAAAAAATGGAAAAAAGTCTATTATATTGAAATTGGTTCATATGATTTTGGTTGTTCTTCTTGAGTAATGATTTCTTCTTCCTCTTGTTGATCCTCTTTGATTTTGTCATTGGGTACATCGGGTAGTTTCTGAACATCTGGTATATCTGGCATCTTGATTTCTTCACCATTGATTTCTTTATTCATGTTTTCAAACTCTTCGTCGACTTCATCTTCTTCAACTTTCGTCAACCCACTTCCCATTCCTAATGCATCACTAATTTCATTAACTTTGATCTTATCTTCTTCTACTTGGTCTATAATTCTATCGATTTTTTCAACACTCATTTCGTTGTTTAATTTAGTTAAAACTGTATTTCCTTGTTGTAATCCATAAATTACATCCTTTTCAATTAATTTGAATTCTATGGTACCTATCAAGTTTTCTAGATTATCCAATTGATCACAAGTCTTGATAATTGTAGTTTGTTGTTGTTTCTTTGATCTTAAGTAGAATTTGGCCCTTTCCGGTTGTTTATTCTTCACTGCCTGCCTAGCAAGTTCAGATTGTCTGTCTACTACTGTAGTTAGTCTACGTTGATATTGCTTTATCTTATCTCTTTGTCTTTTTAACTGGAAAATCGCCTTATCCTGTTCAGTAATCTTTGGTGCCGATGTTGATTGTCCCATTTTTTTGTCGGTGTGAATGTTGTGTGTTGGCTGTTGGCTTATAATTACTTTGATAAATTGATTGCTTCTCTCTCTCTTCTTTTTTTTTGGGTTTGTTTGATATCTGTGAATCAATTTTGATCGTGTGGATGAAACCCGAATTGCGCAATTGGCAACCAAAACTTGAAAATACTTTTTACTGTTAGAGAAAAGAAGGCATGATGTGTTTTAGATCGGTTAGGTAGTGTTCTTATTGTAGTTATGTAGTAATAGCCAGTGATTACTGTAATGATACATACCTGGTGGTATTGGTGGTATTTTTTTTTTTGCCAGGAATTAGCAAAGAAACTGAACAAGTTTGTAAGGTGGTGGCTGCAAAGAAATTACATAGTTATGAACAAGGTCAAAAATGACATAACAGAACACAATGTCACGAAAAAGAACATTTTCAGTCAGAAATACAAATATCCTTCAACAATTCCTCTTGATAGATACAAGTAAATAAATTCGTCTTTTGATAACTCTGTCAATGCTAATTGAACGGACATCACCAGTAGCTAATATCATGAATTTTCCACAATAAAAAGAAAACCAGGGGACTTTGTGATTCCATTATAGAAATGCAAGAAACCGAAGATTAATGAGAACTGACAAACAAGGTATCTAATAAGGAGAGACTTCAGTAATATCTATCAAAATATATCAAAATGTATAAATCATTTTCACATCCTTCATAGGAAGACTTTGGAAATTTAAGCTTTTTCTTAGCTAGACATAAGAATCATAGCCAGACTACACTAGATGCCCAATTAGACGATTATCTAAACTCTTCAAGGTTTGGAACTTCCTGATTCTAAAATGTGACTTCACATTTGCGTGAATATCAACTTTAAAACTTTAACTTTATTACAAGAATCCCAAGAATATTGCAATTTTAATTACAGTATAAAAATTACAAAAGTATTCCAACTTTAAATACAGAAGGGGTCGTTTGTTGTTTTCATATGATCAGCAGATTTTATCGGTATATAAACCAAGCCCGATCTCTTTATTCTTCTTATTGTTCCTATTCCATCCGCTTCAATAACAATAATATCATGATTTGCAAATTAATTTATTTTTTAACATTATATTTTCAATTAGTTCATACTATATTTACTGTTGACACTTTAGTAATATGGAAAACCCAAGAAGTGTATGATGTTCGGTTTATTATTGAAGAGGACGGAGTTTTATCCCTTCTTGATATGGATGCATTTAGAACAGGTCTGGTATACAATTATGGAGAATTTTACTTTCACTCCATATCCACCAACCGTGAAAATACAATATTGGACGTGGGGAGCTTTTTTAACTACGGTATATTTAGTTTAAACACATTATCAACTGAAATGGAACTTCGATATACATTGCCTGTTTTGACCAACGACGGGGAAATTGCCATTAATATGTATGGAAGCGTGGCCGACAACATCCACCCAGTTTTCATAGTAGACCATTTCAATAATTCCGGCGATTTGTCATTTACTGTCCTGGAAGGGCATGGGTATCTCTACGTTGTGAACGAATTCCTAAACCACGGGAATGTTTGTCTTGATAGAATGATAGTGACTGCTACTGTTTTTTCGGAGAGTGGAAGAGAGGGCGTTGTTGGTCTTCTGCTGTCTACGTTCTATTGTGGATGGTTCTGTGGGGCTAACATAATATGCTTTGATGCTTCAGAAAGCGCATTGCAAGTATCACTGAGAGGAGGTGTTCATGTCAAACTTAGACAATTTAGTGGTTCTAGTAACTATATTGAAGTGCCTAACAAAGGACCTTTTGATTTGAAGTACCTGGATAGCTTTTTGTTGCTATCTTTTGACGCAGAGGAGAGATACGTGTTTGATATCGGAACCGGTTATGATGATCAACACTTTAGTACATCAACTGTTGACGGCACAAGTATTCGTGTATGTTACACTGAAGTAGTTGAAAATGCAGAACCATGTCCATTCAATTGTGCTACTGTTGCAAAAAGCTTCTCAGCTCCAACTGAATATCCACTGAGTGTGGAATCAGCTGAGTCTGAGACCGAGACCGAGACTGAGACTGAGGCTGAGACTGAGGCTGAGACTGAGGCTGAGACTGAGACTGAGACTGAGGCTGAGACTGAGACTGAGACTGAGACTGAGAGTACATCAGAGAGTGAGACTGATACTGATACTGATACTGATAGTTCAACTGATATTGCAACTGAGAGTGAAACGGAATCTGCAATTCCCAGGTCAGGTGCATCTGAGAGTGAAACTGACATTGAGACTTCAATTCCCAGCTCAACTGAAGAAACTGAAACTGAAATTGAAATTGAAACTGAAACTGAAACTGTATCTCGGAGTCAGAGCGGTAGTGAAAGCCTTCCTGATAGCCTTACAAGTTCAGCAGTTAAAACAGAAACTCTAACAGAATCTGTCAGTGATGATTCAACTTCAACTTCAGAAGCAGATAGCGAAACTTCGCCATATTCAGAAAACGATTCTGAACTGGAAACTACAAGTGCCAGTGACTCTGAATCTTACCCTCATTCCAGCGAGATTATTCCAACCAGTAGTTTGTTACCGACCAAGTTAGAACTGGAAAGTGTATCAATGGAAACAACTGATGTAACATTTACATCAACAACTACTCAAACAGATTCTACTACAGAATTCACCCAAACTACAGTAACTGTTACAAGAACCGTTCCAACTTCAAGAACGAGAACAAAAGTTATAACAATGACTACAGACGGTAAGTCGTTCACCACAGAAACAGTGATTACAATTCCAACCTTTGTAATCCAAACCGTAACAGTTACAACGAAACGTCCAGTTGAAACAGTACTCACCACACAAAGCAAAGATGGGACAGTTGCCACCTTAACATTAATCATCGTTGACGGAAAGCAGACCAATACTTTGAGTGGAGGTTCGAATACTAAAGAATCAAGTTTCAGTCAGATTACAAAGTTACAACCTCAAGCCGGTGGTGCAGTGGTTGAGGGATTCGCTAATCTAAGTATCCTTAGTTCTGTATTTACCAAGTTCTTTATCATGCTCGGATGGTTATTGATTATTTGGTAGGAACTCTGGCAGCTTCTATTTTTTAGCTCAGTTTGTAATATACGCGCAATTAAATAAGTACTATGTAGTTAATAGAGGAAAACCAAGAATCACAATATAGTGTCAATGAATATAGTAGAGTACACAAATATGAAGCAAAGTCTCTATCCTGGCATCTTGGTTATCAGAGACGATTGCAAGTTCTTACCAAGGCAAGTGTTAGAAGGTGAATATGTTGAGTTTACTTGTTATAGTTCTCAGAGTAGTCTACGGAACTTGTTTCAAGAAATACAACAAAGATGACATCGTTGGGTTCTGGGAATAGGAACATGCATGACAGGGGTTCGGTAAAAAGCATTGTGGAGTCTACTATCCATCCAAATATATCAGAATGTATAAAGCATAATGTACTCCTTAATAATTCATAGGGAGATTTTGAAATTCAAGCTTTTCCTTGGCCAGGGAATTACCAAATAAACTGATCCTCCAGATTGCACTAGATGCCCAATCAGACCATTATCTAAACTCTTCAAAGTTTGGAACTCCCTGGTCATAAAAGGTCATTTCACATTTGCGTGATTATCAACTTTAAAACTTTAACTTTATTACTAGAATCCCAAGAATATTGCAATTTTGATTACAGTATACGAATTACAAAAGTATTCCAATTTTAAATACCGAAGGGGTCATTTGTTGTTTTCATATGATCAGCAGATTTTATCGGTATATAAACCAAGCCTGATGTCTTCATTCTTCTTATTGCTCTTATTCGTCCCACTTCAATAACAATAATATCATGATTTGCAAATTAATTTATTTTTTGCCATTATATTTTCAATTAGTTCATACTGTATTTACTGTTGACACTTTAGTAATATGGAAAACCCAAGAAGTGTATGATGATAAGTTTGCTATTAAAGAGGGCGGAGTTTTATCCCTTCTTGATATGGATGCATTTAGAACAAACCTACTAGACATTTATGGAGAATTTTACTTTCACTCCATATCCACCAACCTTGAAAATACAATATTGGACGCGACGAACATTTATAACTACGGTATATTTAGTTTAAACACATTATCAACTGAAATGGAACTTCGATATCAATTGAATATTTGGACCAACGACGGGGAAATTGCCATTAATATGTATGGAAGCGTGGCCGACAACATCCACCCAGTAATCAGATTAAACTATTTAGCTAATTTCGGCAATTTTGCATTTACTGTCCTGGAAGGGCATGGGTATTTCAACATTGAGCTGAAATTCATAAACCACGGGAATATTTGTCTTGATAGAGTGATAATGACTCCTACTGTTTTTTCGGAGAGTGGAAGAGAGGGCGTTGTTGGTCTTCGGCTGTCTACGTTCAATTGTGGACAGTTCTGTGAGGCTAACATAATATGCTTTGATGCTTCAGAAAGCGCATTAAAAATATCACGGAGAACAGGTCTTCCTGTCAAACTTAGACAATTTAGTGGTTCGAGTAACTATATTGAAGTGCCTGACAATGGACCTTTTGGTTTGAATTTCCTGGGTGGCTTATTGTTGCTATCTTTTGACGGAGATGAGAAATACGAGTTTGATATCGGTCCCGGTTATAATGATCAACACTTTAGTTCATCAACTGTTGAGGGCGAAAGCGTTCGTGTATATTACACTGAAGTAGTTGAAAATGGAGAACCATGTCCATTCAATTGTGCTACTGTTGCAAAAAGTTTCTCGGCTCCAACTGAATATCCTATTACGGAGACTGTGACTGTGACTGAGACTAAGACTAAGACTAAGACTGAGACTGAGACTGAGACTGAGACTGAGACTGAGACTGAGACTGAGACTGTGACTGAGACTAAGACTAAGACTAAGACTGAGACTGAGACTGAGACTGAGACTGAGACTGAGACTGAGACTGAGACTGAGACTGAGACTGAGACTGAGACTGAGACTGAGACTGAGACTGAGACTGAGACTGAGACTGAGACTGAGACTGAGACTGAGACTGAGACTGAGACTGAGACTGAGACTGAGACTGAGACTGAGACTGAGACTGAAGCTGTGACTGCGACTGTGACTGAGGCTGTGACTAAGGCTGAGACTGAGACTAAGACTGAGACTGCGACTGTGACTGAGACTGAAGCTGTGACTGAAGCTGTGACCGAAGCTGTGACCGTGACTGCGACTGTGACTGAGACCGTGACTGACACTGAAACTGAAACTTTGAGTGAGGGAGTGAGTGAGACTGTGAGTGAAGCTGAGAGTGAGAGTGCGACTGAGAGTGAAACGGAAACTGCAATTCCCAACTCAGCTGCATCTGAGAGTGAGACCGACATTGAGACGTCAATTCCCAGGTCAGACGAAGAAACTGAGACGGAAACTGTATCTCAGAGCGAAAGTGATATTGAAAGCCAGCCTGATAGCCTTACAAGTTTAGCAGCTCAAACGGAAACTGATACCGACTCCATCAGTGATGATTCAACTTCAACTTCAGAAGCTGACAACGAAACTTCTCAACTTTCCGAAACCAATTCTGAATTGGAAACAATCAATGCTAGTGACTCTGAATCGTACCCTCAATCCAGCGGGAGTATTCTTACGAGTAGTTTGTTACCGACCACGTTGGAACTGGAAAGTGCATCAATGGAAACAACTCATGTAGTATTTACATCAGCAGCTACTAAATCAGATTATACTACAGAATGCACCCAGACTACAATAACTGTTACAAGAACCGTTCCAACTTCAACTACGAGAACAAAAGTTATAACAATGACTACAGACGGTAAGTCGTTTACCACCGAAACAGTGATTACAATTCCAACCTTTACAATCCAAACCGCAACCGTTACAGCGAAACTTCCAGTTGAAACGGTAGTCACCACAAAAACCATAGATGG
Organism: Hemisphaericaspora haegerdaliae; assembly: GCA_001655755.1. Classification (NCBI taxonomy): domain Eukaryota; kingdom Fungi; phylum Ascomycota; class Pichiomycetes; order Serinales; family Debaryomycetaceae; genus Hemisphaericaspora; species Hemisphaericaspora haegerdaliae. Next base: position 20,746 of record LQHL01001721.1, read on the forward strand.
GACAGTCGCCACCTTAACATTAATCATTGTTTACGGAAAACATACCTATACGTTGAGTGGAGGTGCGTATACTTTAGAATCAAATTTCAGTCATAGCACAAAGTTGCAACTGTCAACTCATGTGACTGCAGTTCATGGTTTGGCTAATCCATGTTGTAATGGGCTGCTACCAGGTGTTTTATACTTGATACTTTATATTCTACTGTTTATTTAGTCAGAGCTTATATTTACTTGTCAAACACTGCTCAGGAATGGTTTAAACTGCTTGTTTGTTTTTATTTAGTTTCGAAAGCAGAACTGACTGGCAATGTTGCCAAATGGCGTAAAATAGTAACTTTACTTATATAGTTTACATATGCATGAATAATTATAATCCAAAGTATACTCCTTACTTTAGTTTCTAGCCATGTTTGCCATGACAATGTAAGTGAATGAAGTTGCCAGTATCCTCCTTCCCCCTTCCCCTTCCTTTAGTAAATTTTGTTTAGAGACAGAAGGAATATACTTATTTTTCGCCTTTCATTCTGTTGTTAAAATGATAAACGTATACAGACAAAGGCCCTTTGTTTTAAATTTATACTGGTGGGGTGGGCGAAGGTGAAGGTGAAGGTGAAAAGAATTCCAAAACAGGTTAACCTGGAGATTTAACCTGATTTCAAGAATACATAGTGATTCTTTCATTCAATAGTCAAACATTTATATATCAGATAATCGTTTACAAGATAGAGTGAAAGTTTTGTTTAGTTACTTCCATTTGACAGAGAGACAGAGACAGAGAGACAGAGTAAGAGAGTAAGAGTAACAGAGAGTAAGAGAGACAGAGTAAGAGTAACAGAGAGTGTGCCAATTTCATTTTGTTTCGTTTCAGCAGAAAAAAGAAAAAAAGAAAAAAAAGTGAAAGTCCCTTTTTCTTCTTCTTCAACAAAAACAAAATTTAAACATCAATCTCTTTGAGTAAAAAAGAAAGACCCCCCCTTCCCCAAAAAACTTCATTCCACCCTACAAGATACAACCCATCCATCAATCTATTGAGAAGAATACATTCGTTGAAAAGTAACAGAGAGAAGTAGAGTACTTCTTTCAACAACGATTAAGCCATTCCCTACCCCTCTCCTCACAAATATCTTTCTTTTTTTTTTAACTCTCTCTAGGGTTTAAACAAGTTTCAAGATGGCATCCAATCATTATGCATCATCCAACTCCAGGAATCCAAGGTCTCAAAATCCAAATAATTACAATCCTCAGATTGTAAATCTTCCTCCTCATTTGCTACCAAAGGGATTTATTGAACAACAGGAACAACTTCAACAACAGCAACAGCAACAGCAACAACAACAACATTATCCAGAAGTTGTACCTTCAAACCAAAGAAGATCTTCAAATGGTCAGGTACCATATAGAACGTTAGAACCACCGAGATCTCAATCATATTCGGGACAGGCACTACCAACCACCGGCCAACAATATCAAATGAACTCAAATAGACCAACAAGTTCCAAGACCCAGCATATTCAAGGGGCTCCTAACCAACCAGTATATCCTCCACAAAATTCAAATTATCAAGGATATATCCAACAACAGCAACAACAACATCAACAACCCCCACCACCACCACCACATCAGCAGCGTTCCCAGTCCCTCAACATGCAGACATATACACAACAGTATCACCAACCGTCTTATCAATATGACTTGCCCCATGAACATCATGTATCACCTCCAAGACAATCATCACTACAACCTCAACAACCATACACCCAACAACCCTCATTAGGATCACCGATAAGACAACATCACCGAATCCAACCGCCATACCCTCCTCCGCAAAAGCATGAAGATTTAACTGGTTTAGATCAAAGACCACGGAATCCTCTGCAAAAGTCGGCCCTGTCGTTGACTTATGATTCAAATCATGTAAATCATGCCAGGCGAGTAGAATCTGTTGATGCATATAACTCGCAGTATGGTAATCTCCCATACCCAGTAGACGTTTCAACCCAGTCACAACAAAGTCATCAACCTCAACAATCTTATCCACCACCACCACAACCTCAACAGAGTAACCAACATCAACAACCTTACTCACCACCACCAACACAACAAGGTCGCAGGACATCACGTAAAGGTCCCCCAAGCAACTTGGCAACAATTCAAAATAATGAAGTTTATAACGAGGGATACGGAAGAAGAATAGTTTCTTCACCCACTGCACCAAACCTCACCATGAATAATCAAATTACCCACGATTCAAGAACAAAATCATTATCATCTGCATCATATAAATATGCTCAACAAAGACATTCAGAGCTATCGCCACAGCAGCAGCAGCACCCACAGCAGCCGCAGCAGCCCCAACAGGTCAATGGACACCGACCATTATCAAGTTCAGGTGGTTCTAGTTCTTCAATACATCATTCATTTTCATTAACTTCCAAATCACGTTCTTTCACATCATTGACCAAATTGTCATCTTTGTCCGGTAAGAGGTTTGGTTCATCTTCATCGATTCCCAATGCCAAAGCCGTTGAAAGACAGGCATCAAAGGGAAATGCAGCACCAGTTTCAACTAAACCGGCAGTATACCCGGCATTATTATCCGAAGTTGCCAAAGTGTTTAAGGATGCCATAATTTTAACGATAAATACCAAGGATGGATTGGAATATCATGATACATTCACTGGGAAGATGGCGGTTGATATAATTTGTCGTATTATTCGAACCAATGATCGTAATTTGGCATTACTTTTGGGTAGATCATTAGATGCCCAGAAATTCTTCCGTGATGTTACATATAATCATCGATTGAGAGATTCTGTTCATGAAGTTTATGCATTTAATCATGCATATAATTTTTATCAAGAAGAGGCTATTGCAAATAGTAACAATAACAACGGTAATAACAGTGCTGAAAATTCCAAATATGGATCATTTGTCGATAGTGCGCAGTTTCAACAACTGTCAGCCGCCTCAGAAATGCAGATGTCTCCACAATTATCTCAGGGTGATGATGCCAGTACTATTATGGCAGTAGCAGCTAGACCCAAGGAATTGACTGCTAGTCAACAAACGGGAGTGGATGGTGTGTTTACGATTTTGACTGATTGTTATTCGCCTACATGTAGTAGGAATAGATTATGTTATAGTATTGCCTGTCCGAGAAGATTGGAACAACAAGCACGATTGAATTTGAAGCCTCAAGGTGGATTGAAGAGGGCGGTTTCTAGATTGTCATTACATGATCAAGAAGAAAGTGAAACTTTGTGGCATAAAACTGTGCCTCAATCAGTATTAGATGAATTAGATAAACATGAAAAAACTAGACAAGAGTTAATTTATGAATTTGTATATACCGAACGTGATTATGTTAAGGATTTAGAATTCATGACTGATTTCTATATCATGCCATTAAGAAATCCTGCTAATAATATTATACCTGAACATCAACGAGAGACATTTATTCATACTGTTTTTGGCGGGGTTAGTGATTTATTAAGGTTGGCCAAGAGTTTCAGTGAAGCATTAACTAGAAGACAACAACAACAGAAACCAGTGGTTGAGAAGATAGCTGATGTATTTTTAGATTATGTTGGAAGTTTTGAACCTTTTATTAGATATTCTGGAAATAAAGTATTTGCTGCGTTTGAACATGAACGTCAACAACAGGTTAATATGAAATATGCCCGGTTCTTAGATGCCATTGAGAAGAAACCCGAATCTAGAAGACAAGATTTATCATCATTTTTAATCAAGGGGGTTCAAAGACCAGCAAGATATCAATTGTTCTTAGGCGGGATTTTAAAACATACCAAACCGGAATCTCCCGATTATAAGAATTTAACCAAGGCCAAGGAAGAAATCGAGAAAGTATTGGCAAGAATCAATATTCAAACTGGTGAAAGTACCGATAGACATAAGATTATGGTGTTGCATCGATTATTGGGCAAACAAACTTTGGAAAATAAATTCAATTTTAAATTATCTTATAATAATCGAATCATTTATCAAGTGACATTAAGTAGAAAGAGAGATAATGAAAAGATTGATTTATATTTATTTGAACATGCATTATTATTGGTGAAACATAAGATTCAAAATAAACGTGAACAACATAAAGTGTTTGAAAAACCCATGTATTTACCTTTGTTGTTTGTTAATTGTGGGTATGAAATCCCCATAACCAAGACCATTATGAATCATCGATATCATGGATCAGTCATATCCGATACCACGGTTAGAAACCTGCGTGGTGAAACCAATTATATTGGAAACACCTTGAATTCATCCAACACCACGAAATTCCAATTGAATTTCTTTGGATTAGGAAGTAATCAAGTTCATGTATCATTATTTGCTGACGAAGTCGCCATCCAAAATCAAATATTACAACAAATCCAACAACAACAAAAGAAATTAATCGATAGTAGTGATTTATTTTCATTAACGAAATTCGAAACTAGGAGATTCCAAGGTAACAACAAGATCAATTGTGCTGTCCCCTGTTATGGAGGTAAGAAGTTATTATACGGTACTGATTCTGGTGTTTGGGTAAGTACTGTTCGATCAATCAGTATGAATTCCAATGAAAAGATTGTGTCTGACCCCACGATGGTGATTTCCAAGGTTTATGTCAGTCAAATCGAAGTATTGGTTGAATATTCGAAATTGTTAGTCTTAAGTGATAAATCCTTATATGAATTTGATTTGGGGTGTACTGATTCATTAGATCATATTAAGAATACCAAACTGGGTAAATTAATCATGTCCCATATTTCATTTTTCAAAATTGGTATTTGTGATGGTAGATTATTAATCTGTGGTGCCAAAACCGGTGGACAACATACAATATGTATTTTTGAACCTTCGAATCCATTCGATAAGGGGAATTCCAAGAATCGTAGTCGTAAAAATGTCGAAGTACAAGAAATTCCATTCACCAGTGATCCAATTTCAATTTCATTCTTGAAAACGAAATTATGTATTGGATGTACCAAGGGGTTTGAAATCTTGTCATTAGATGCCGGTAAGAAAGAACCAATCTTAGATGAAGCTGATCCATCATTAGATTTCGCCATACAAAGAGAAAGCGTCACACCATTGGCCATTCATCGATTAGGTCGTGATTTCTTATTATGTTATGCTGAATTTGTATTTTTGATTAATCGTAATGGATGGAGAACTAATCATGATTGGGGCATTTTTTGGGAGGGTAATCCGCAGAACGTGGCCCTTTTCTTCCCCTATTTATTGTCTTTTGAACCGGGGTTTATTGAAATTAGAGATTTACATACTACTAGTTTATTAAGATCTTTGGTGGGGGAGAATATTAGATATTTACATTCAAATGAACATGAAGCCATGTTTGCTTGTGAAGAGAATGGATATGATATTATCGTATCTATAGATTTCTTGAATTTGAAGCCTAAATCTCCTACTAATGCATCATCATCGTCTGCATCATCGACGGCTGTTCCTACTGTGGTTAGTATGAAGTGATCTTGTGTGTGTGGTGTGTCGTGTCGTGTCGTGCTGTGTTTTGTTTTTTTATTGTATATTGTTATATATATTTATATTGTTACATATTCATATATGAATATGTTTGTTTAATGGAAAATAGTTTAATTTTAGATTCATAGTTCTTCTATCGGGGGGTGGAGGGCTAAAAGATTGAACCGAAAGGGTTAAGCTTGATGAGAGGGTGTCGGTATAAATATACTATAGATCGGCTAAAGTAAACTCGGCACAAGAGAAGAACAATAGAAATTTCACGTGCAAATGGAACAGACACGTGACGTGAAGTATTTCTTTTTTCTGTTTGTTTCTTTGTTTGTTTCGTTTAAACGACGACTGTTACTTACTTACTTAACTGACTGTCTCTTAACTGTTAGTGACTTACAAAGTGAATCACTCTGCTCAAACAAAACACGCAAACACCACAAAAAAAAAAAACGTTGAAAAACTGAAAAAGTTTTTTAGTTACCAATAAGCCTTTTGAAAGCGTTTTATAAACACAAATATACTTTTTTTTATACTTATAGTGGGTGGGGCACTTGGACATCTGATAGAAGAAGAACATATAAACAAAAAAGACATAACTAAACATGCTGTTATTGGAAGTTGGATATCCTAGTATTGAACGTCCGTTTGGTATTTATTTATGGCCAATTTTTAATAAGATTTTTGAATTAATTATTGGTTATCCAGCCGAAGAATTTCAATTTATTTATCATAAAACCTTCTTAGCTAATGGATATCATGCTATTGGTATAATTATTGCTTATTATATTGTTATTTTCGGTGGTAGATACTTGATGTCAACTTTCAAGATTCCTGCTTTGAAATTGAATTTCTTATTTCAATTACATAATATTGTTTTAACGTCGTTATCACTTGGATTATTATTATTATGTATTGAACAATTACTTCCAATCTTATATCATCATGGTATTTTCTATGCCATTTGTCATAAAAATGCCTTTGCTCCCAAATTAGTCACATTATATTATTTGAATTATTTGACGAAATATTTGGAATTAATCGATACCATCTTCTTAGTTTTGAAAAAGAAGAAATTATTATTCTTACACACTTATCATCATGGTGCAACTGCTTTATTATGTTATACCCAATTAACTGGGTCCACTTCTGTTGAATGGGTACCTATTACTTTGAACTTGGGTGTTCATGTTGTCATGTATTGGTATTATTTCTTAAGTGCAAGAGGTATCAGAGTTTGGTGGAAAGAATGGGTTACACGTTTCCAAATTATTCAATTCTTGATTGATTTAGTGTTTGTTTATTTCGCCACTTATACTCATTATGTATATAAGTATTTCCCATCGTTGCCACACATGGGTGATTGTTATGGTAGTGAAGTGGCTGCTGCTTATGGATATTTGATCTTGACTAGTTACTTGTTGTTATTCATCAGTTTCTATATCAAGGTGTATAAGAAGAGTGGTTCTAAGAAGGCGCAAGGACAGGCCGGTAAGAAGAAGGAAACTAAGGCAGAGGTACAAGAAGTAGTTACCGCCAATGGTAGTACTGTATCCTCATCTGCTACTTCCACTTCCATTGAAAATGGTTCTTCAAACGTTAGATCTAGAAAGGCTTAGACGGGAGGAGGGGAGATAGGAGAAGAGAGAAGAGAGAGAAGAGATGATAGATGATGTGTAATTTTTACTAATAGACAGTTGTTAGAAAAATAGATAGTTTTCTTTTTGTAAACATCGATAAATAGTTTTGCAATAATAATAATAATAATAATGTAATAATAACAACAGTGTAATAATAATAGAAGTGTCATAGTAACAGTCATATTGTATAATGATGTAATTAGGATATTAATAGTTAGTAGTATGATATTGGGTGGAAGATTGAATTTCCGATTACGTAAGTTCTTACGTAAGTACCCAACACCCATTTATTCCGATATGTATTGGGGAGAGTCGTACAAAAATAAACCGGAAGCATTTCTATTTGAGATATTTTTTTTCCCTAACATGTAAAGTTACATAATAGAAAAAAGTTTATTATTGAAATAAATTATTCCGAAGTTTCCACACACTTGAAAATTTCTTTTGTTAATAATCATGGGCGGATTTAATTGATTTTTTTTTGACAATAGGACCGGAAAAATAAAACATTGGTAAGGCATTTTTATACTGCAGTTTGATCTCGTGATGTTTGGAAAAAGAAAATTGCATTTATAAATTACGTCGTCCATGTTCGGATTTAAACTCGTGTAATCGTTACTATCGGATTTATTTCTGACATCATGTATATGTACAATCGGTAATATATAAAAATAGATCTACAACAGAAGCAAGGTTATTATCCAAGGAAGTAACTTGGTGGTGCAGGGGGTGGCGGAGGCGCAATCAGAAATCCGAATACTCGGATACTAACACTCAAACACACGTACAGCCCACTTTAGACTGAGCTATCCCCACATAGCCATATGCCGAGAAGAAGCCCTGATTAATAGTGTTGGCAGTGTTACATTGATCTTGAATCCCACGCGGCTTCAAGATACTCTCGTTCTCTCTGTGTCTGCCGTTCTCACCGATAAGAACCAAATAAACCACGCGGATAGAGCAAGAGACACAAAAGCTGACGTTTTGTGTTTCAAGCAATCAATGTGAAAAAGAAATAACCACGAGCCATTTTGTTACTTTGAGATTGCGGATACTCTCTTAATCCGTACGTTTATTGGTGTCGGTCTCAGTCAGCCCAGCCAGCCTTGGATTGGTTTACATTGTTTATGGGGATAAGACACGGCTCGGCAAGGAAAAACTCTCGTCAGAGATAGGGGTTTTTGTTTTACATACAAAAGTTTTAGCCACACGCACACTCACACACATACATCAATAGGGGAAAATCTTTAATTCATATAAAACATGAATAAGATTATGGATTACAACCTTCCCCAGTCGTTTACCAATATAAATAGATCGTTTATGCCAACAATAGCAAGACCAGTCGGTTGAAGGTTGGGGGCGTGTGTCGTTTGTTTGTTTCGGTGAAAAACTGCTGCTGGTGCTCCCCCGCCAATTATCCCACCTCCTATTTTTCTATTTCCAAATATTTCAGCCTCGCATGTCTCTTACAGTTTGGAAAAACTGCATTTAAAAAAAATTAATCGGCGAAAAACAAAAAAAAAAAAGATCTCCTATTTCTGGCTGCATGCAGTTTCGCACTAAATATTTTCTTTAATGTTCTTTACCCCTATTCCTGATAATAGAGGTATTTATGTTGATGAGCATGCACCCAACCAACCAACACAAAAAAAAAATATTTATATATACGCACATAAATATTATTTTGCAACCCACCTCCCACCTTTCAAAATGTCAATCTTTTGGGGAGGTATACGGCTTTGTAACCGATTTTTAGATTATCAGAGTCCTATCTATTAATCTTGAGGCGATATTGAACTTCGTTGAAGCTAAGCTGGAGGTGGGCGGGGCGTATTCGTATATATATATATTATGCCGAAATGATTATGACTAGTTTCCTATTGCCATTGCCATTGCCAAATCGACAAATACTCTGTAAACACTTTAACCGGGTGTAAAATATACAAATATATAAAATAGGGGTCAACATACATAAATGGAATCGAAAGGTTCATGTAGAATGATCTCGAGATGCATGACTGCATAAAGTAGTATGTTAGTTTGTGGTTTCTTTTTTTTTTCTTTTATCCTTTCTGTCCTGTCCAGCCGTGTATTGTGTGTGTGGGAGAGTGTTGTGTCCAACTTTTTTTTTTTTTCGTTTCTTTGAAACAAAATAATATCTCGAAATATTAATTTAAAATTTATTGATTCTGCCGTGGGGACCGACATGAATACAACCAAAAAATATTGCATTATTTTTTTCCTTCGCAACGTGAACAAAACACTAAATTACGATGGTGCTTTTATAAGAGTGAAAAAAAAATAAGTCTCTCATGCTCACGGACTACGCCGAAGTATTTTCAATTCACACAAGCAAGATTAAATTGTAAAAATAAAACCCAAAAAATTTCTCAGATAGGGCGATACGATAGCCTATTTAACTCCAGAAGGACACAAGTAAACTAGCCAGGTAAGGTTCACACCCACGCCCACCCCCCGCCTTTTGATAGGGGAATATATATGTGTTTTACAAATGGGCTGAGGATGAGGATAAATTATATTGTGTTGTGTTCAAAATCGTAGGCAAATATTTTATCCGAACAAAATTGTGTGGAGACAATTTTATGAATTTTATGAATTTATGAATCGTTCGCAGTAGGTCCAGTACGAAGTCCCCTCCAGTGGGGAGCCGTTTTTCCCCATCTAGTAAGTATTCCACTCCCATCGGATATAAAAATAGAATAAGTATTACGGGTCGCAGTGATACAAGATATAAGATAGGAGTTAACAGATTACTAATGAAAATGGAGTTTGCTATACCGTGTGAACCGAAACTTTTTTGTTTTTGTCTCAGCACATGGGGATAATAGCGTCATAGGTCATGGCTCATCTCCTAACAAAAGTTCCCATCTGTTCCCATTAGATCCATGAAACGTCATTCGACAGGAGCAAACAATGGAAAATACATATAGATTAATTCACTCAAGTTTATGAGTTCTAATTCAATTTTGTGATTGTGTTTCGGAGTTTTCAGGTGGGTGAGGTGCGAGGGGCAAAATCATAATAGAAAACAGGATGTCCAGTTTTTTCGAACCGTTTATTTTTTTATTTCAGTAATATTTTATTTTGTTGACATTAATTATCTCGGAAATTATGGTGGGGTGCAACAAAGACGAACAAAAAAAAATTGTTAAAATTGTTTGGTGCCTATTCCCGATTTTCAAAAGGTGTTTTTTTTTAATCAGCCGTATAATTTTTAATTAAACATACATTTTTATTTCTTTTTGCATTCTAAATTACACAAACAGAACCCACTGGAACCGACATTGAAATTTCTCCTATTTACTACAAGTTGACAGTATAAAAGTAATTTAAAAAGGTTTTAAATAGCAATAACTTTTGTTTTTTTGGTAAAAAGGGTGTTCTTTTTATACTTGATATTTTCCAATATTTATATGCTAAGTGAACACATATAAGCAAAGCCAACAGACAGAGAGTCAGACAGACAGAAAGATATAAAAAAAAGAAATGTTATCAATGTTCCCTACAAATGCGGGTGGAGTATCTAGAGCTTCTAACAATAGTAGCCACCATCCGGTGATTCCACACCAATATCAACCATTTGGATATACATACCCACCACAACAACAGCAACAGCCAAACAACTACTATGCAAATCGTGAAGGAAACTCAGTATCACCTACTATTCAACCTCAACAACAACCTACTCCACAATCAGGACCAGGGTTTAGATTACCTTCTATTCACTCATTAGACATTCCATCATTTCCAGCTTTGAATAGACCATCCCCACAACAACAACAACAGCAGCAGCCTACTGCTCACTTACCGCCATTCCAATATACAAAATCCCCAAATATCTTATTCCCTAAACAAGAACAATCAACACCGGCCTCTCACCTTATGAGTCCAATATCTTCTCCATATAACTCAGTTAGTTCAATCATGTCGAGATCTAGAAGTTCTTCTGATCCAATTAGAGTCAAGGAATTCTCATCTCCATCACCTTTAAACCAGCCACAACAGCTCCAACAACCAATGTTGCAGCCTCCACCAACAATGTTCATTCCATCACCACAACCACAACCGCAACCACAACCACAAATGCACGCACAAGCACAAGCACAAGCTCAAACACAATTGCAATATAGCTATTCAAGCAGTATCAATGAATCTGATTCACATGATGAAATCATGTCTACTGCACCAACATCAGCCAATACATCACCATCGCCAATTCCAACTAAACGTAATTGGAAACCACGTAAGAAGAGACAATGTCCAGAATGTAAATTATATTTTTCAAATTTGGCAACTCATAAATCTACTCATTTAAAACCTACCAATCGTCCACACATTTGTAAATATTGTCAACGTGGATTTGCTAGACCTAATGATTTATTTAGACATGTTAAATGTCATTGGAAAGAAATCGGAAGCGACAAAGGACAATTTAAATGTCCATTTAAGAGTATTCCAGTCGGAGAAGGAGAAATGCAAGAAAGTGGTACTGGTGTTGTTGATCATTGTTGTCACAATACTGGTATTTTCAGTAGATGTGATACATTCAAGAATCATTTAAAGGCGATTCATTTCCAATATCCTAATGGAACTAAAAAAGATCAAAGAATGAAAGTAGGTGGGAAATGTAGAATGTGTCAAGTTGAATTTAAAAATGTTGATGATTGGTTGAATAATCATATTGAAAAGAATCAATGTACATATACAATCAATATGATTAAGAAGGATTAGATTTTTATTATTATTGTTATTTTACTTTACGTTAGATAGAGAAAAGCCGGTGTTTTTCTTTTTATTAATGACTTTTTTGGTTTTATGGGGTTTACTTTTACTTTTATTTAGTGTTTGTATACTTATGTGTATTCATTCGGGTGTTTTTATGTTTGGTGTTTATTAGAGTATTTAAAAATGTACATATAACATATATTTACTTAGTTTACATAGTTTACTTGTAGAGTCCACTGGTATAACTTTTGATTTATACAATCGATTAGGAAGAGTAATAGTTTCTGTCTGTCTGTCTGACAGTTGATGTTAGGAGTATAACCCTGAGGTGTGTATACAGACCTAACCACGTGACGATGACGTAATATAATGTGAAGAATCGGCTAACTGACAGAACTTAGGCAGTGGAAGCGTCTTTGATTGATAACGATGATAAAGGCTAATGTGAATTCGATGTCTAGCTAATTATATAGTAAACTAAATAATACTTAGTAGAACTTGAATGATGATAACTAATGATTACTAATGATGAAGAAGAGAATCCAATGCCCAATCCCAAGAGGGATATCCGTGCCCTTTTATATTCAATCTCTGAATATGATGCAAAAGTAAATTCATTTAATCAATTGTCAGATTCACACTCTGACCTTCCTTTCCAATATCTGCCGGGGGGGTAAGACCATTACATGCAACTTGTATTGCTGGAACGTGTGAATAGTTTACATTGTATAACTACGTTGAAACAAGATCATCATGGCGCAATGCTCACTGAAACGACCTATCCTGAAACGACGTGCCGACTTAATGAAATCTCACACTATGTTCCATTCCAGGTGACAATGAGTTTGCCCGATCTGTAACCAATGTAAGTGCCTGCTGGAACCGGGAGGAAAGGGGAATGCAACCTTGATCCTAAATAATAATATATTTTCCATCTCGAGTGTGTACAGAACCGAGGTAAAGTAACGTGACAAGAGAGTTATGCCCCCAACA
>LQHL01001453.1:0-10432 GCA_001655755.1 Hemisphaericaspora haegerdaliae
TATTATAGAACTACACGATACTGCTTAGCTGGCCCATCTACATTCTTGCATCAATACATCTTTTTTTCAAATTCTCCCGTTACATCTAGTGAGTCATTCTCTGCAGGATGGTTTTTGTTCCGATATATTACCGAAACAGATGGAGAACAATATACAACATATGTCTGCACAATTCTATAAATACTATTTAAAGCCGAATATATGCCGCCCGTGATTCCTTACTTACTGGCGGTGAAGAGAAATCATGGGATTCATCGTCGCGCAGGAAAACGCGTTCTTATTGTTTCAAAATGGAATCCCCCCCGCCTTGACACCAACCGAATTGTGCACCGTTTTCGGGATCGTATGGCTAAGAATTCTCAACAAAATATTTGTCAGGCTTCATGCATCACCTATTCAGATCTTATATTCCTAACAATTGAATTACCTTTTAATTTACCTCTTAAGACACACATTGATTCTAGTACCACAGGCGGTAAGCCGTATATCCAAAAATGAGTCTTCAATTTTTGTGGTGGATAGAAATAGGAAATCTCGCTTAAAAGTTAAAGTGCCTGTTTGAGCCAGACGTAAGGTTACATACATTCTTCAATATCCGGGCGGCTATGCGAGATATGTTAGACAGCATGAGACAGCAATACTACACCGCATCTGAAATGCAGCTATGATGGAAACACATTATCATGCATATTATTTTCCAATTACATACCGACTTGTAATCAGCCTCATTGACCCCTCCCACATATCTTTGCATTAGATAGTCCGTGGATTGTAGATAAAATTGACTTTTTTTAATTAGTTCTCGGGATAGGCATTAGAAGAAAAATAAAATAGAAAATGATTACCCACGGAACTAGACGGTTCTAGAACCAGCATCATATGCTGTTAGAAAGTCTCGGCTTACTAGTTTATCAAATATAGCTGGTTCTTAAAAAAGGAGCTTCATAGAAGGCCAATTAGTTGATTCGTACTTTGAAATCGCTTGTTCCGACTCCAACTTGAAAAATATTACGTCGTCTATGATTCGATAAAAAATTATTTGCGGTTAAGTTCTTCTAGAATCAAATTTTACAATGTATTTAACAATTACATGTAGAAACATAAAGTTCTAGTCATAGAAAGCTTCTCCAATATGTATATCCACCACCCCCTAACACAAATTTCTCCTCGTCAGCTTTTCCACTTGCCCTTGTTTTTAGTCACAGAACCATTTATTACTTTTTCCAATATTTTTGTTTTGTCCTAATGCCTGGTCATTCGAACAGTATGAATAAAATGACAAGAGAAACGCACCACCGGTGATGTAAGAAGAGCATTGATCAGTCAAAACCAATCATATTAAATGCAAGTTTTCTGACACACTGTTTTCTGCATTTACTGAGATTGCTATATGCAATATTTAGCGTCATGTAACTTTGGTTTAGCTTTTAGTTTGAATATTTTATGACTATAAACTTACTCGATGTCATTCCAGAAGGGATAAATGATGACGGGTACAAAATTTTCGCAAGTAAGAAAGAATATTTCCTTTCCTAGAAACCTACATAATTCCAGGTCCAGGTAACAATGCTGTGATAGGTATTGAACACACAATGGTTTGTGGGTTTCCTTTATGTTATCCATTTTCGGTTTAAATAACCGAATTTTCCGCTGACTGCAGGAGTATGCGAAGGAAACTATATTGCTCGCAATTTTTTATGTAAAAGGTAGCGATGCCTTGCATTTGTCGCAAATATTTTTTTTGTAATTCGTAATAATAATAATTTATTTTAAAGTTCATCGAATGTTTTTATTTTTTTTATCGTTTGGGAATGATCAAGTTTTAGTCTTCCCACATGATTACAACTTTGTTAGGAATCGCCATACTTCCGGTTAAGAAGAATCAGGATTTGTGAAGTTTAAATAGACGATTCAAAATTCATCCTGGCGAATGAGTTCGAAATTTACGTTCTAATTTGATACACAGAATTTTTCTTCGAACCTGCCTGAAGTAAGAAAAAAAAGACGGTTCCACGTATAACTAAGAATAGAATCGATGATTTCATCAGACAAAAATAAAATTTCATCATGCATGAAGAGAACAAAAATAAACCATCTTGCATTATCAATATTTTTTTATCGTCTCAAAGAAGGATTATTCAAAACACGCGTAATTTCAGCCAAATATAATCCGCAAGAATCTCATGAATCTTCGTCCATACATGCATGAAGTCACATACATAACGGAACTGATGGCTGTGTCCAAGGGAGAATTTAATTGAAATGGGCGTTTACGGGAACGCAAATTAAACGACGAGAATTTAAACAGAGAGAAATGAGAGGGAAGAGTGAAATGCAGTAGGTTGACATCCCCGTTATACTTTCACATATATACAAAACACGGTCAGTGGACTGACTAAAACTTGTAGGCAGATTGGTTAAACAAAGGGATCGCTTTTTAAAACAGACTGCAAGATCTGCTACTTTTCTATGTAGATTTCTGTATTAGTTCGCCAATGCGAGTATTTGAATTACAGTTATACAAAATTTGAATCATTAAACATAAATGAACAAAAAACTTTTAAATAGGAGAAACTAAAAGAATAAACAAGCCAGACCAATCATACGGATGATTAACCAATAAATAAATAATTAACAATAATAAACAAAAGCAAGAACTCCTCAAGTAGTTTCATGTAAAATAACAAAAATTCGACAATCTTTTATTGTATGCATATGAGTGAATGAAAGAAGGACTTAGCTATCTTTCTTTAATGTAGGTGTTTGCGTAGTAGATGGCTGCGCCAGCGGTTGAGCCAGCACTTGTGGGGAATGACGCTTCAACGAAGAATGAGGCGAGTGCTGCTGTGAAGGAGTAGAAGCTTGGTGATGTGATGGTAGATTTGGGGTAACTTGCTGTTGTTGCTGTTGTTGCTGTTGCTGAGGAGGCACCTGTGTTGGAGGAGCTTGATATCCATATTGATGAGTTTGTTGCTGAGGCTGTTGCGCATAGCTTGTATTGTAGTATGTTTGATAATACTGGTTATTGGTGTTTGCTTGGGAATTGGCGGCACCACCATAGTAGCCTTGTTGGTATGCATATGGCTGTGTTGGTTGATATTGTTGAGGTTCGTTAATAGCTGATTGTTGGGGAGATTGTTGACTAGCTGTTGTGTTAGAGGTGACTGGGGCTTGTTGCGACGTCGAATATTGTTGTGCGTATTGAGGTTGTTGCTGTTGAGCAGAATATTGCTGATTGTATGGGGCATAGTAGCTAGGTTGGGTGTTCTTGTTACTAATAGGACTTGTGACAGCGTGCGAAGAAGGAGTCTGAGACAGTGTGGTAGCACCTACAGTAGATGCGTTTCCAGCAGCAGCAGTAGAATTTGGTGTGACACCACTCTGAATAACTCTTTTGATATCTCTCACAAATAAAGGATACAACAAATCAACAATTCCTTCGCGTTGAGCCATGGCTAAGGCTCTTTCAAATGGGATCCAAACACCCTTTAAATGCATGGAACCAATCTTAACAACATGCCTGACCTTTTCCGATTTCAATATTCCATCTCTTCTACCTCGAGTCATTTGAGCGACATTTAATAACTTGGTACCGTTGATCATGTTGTTATCTGCTCGTCTCACCACCGAAACATTATTGGCATCAACTTGATAACATAATGTTTTTTCATCTTCCCACATAGTTGTAGTTACTCTAGGTCTTATTCCTGGAGGTTGAAATTGCCCTACAGTGGAATTAGCAGTAGCTCCAAGAGTATCCTGGATAGGTGTTTGGCTAGGTAAACTTCTGCTTGCATAGACTTGTGACTGTTGAATTGGTGGTTGGTAGTAGGTTGGGTTTCCATTTGTTGCACTCGTGGCCACAGTTCCTGAAGTAGTACTGTATTGGTATCTTCCATATCCATAATCTGGTTGTTGTTGAGGTATTGCTGGCTGAGGTGCTTGTTGATTATACATATAATACGATGCATACTGTTGGGGTGGCATATGCAGTTGTGGTTGCAGATTGTGCTGTGATGGAGACTGTTGTTGCTGTTGGGCTGTAGCTGCTGGAATACCTTGTTGAGGTATTGAAGCGTTGAAGTTTCCGTTCATATGATCGTAAGAGACTGTTGATACGGAGTAGGTTGACATAAATAAACTTTGTTGGTTGTTTAGTAATGGATTCCTATTAAAGAATAACAAAAATCCTATGCGTATTAATCAAAGGGTACGAATACGTTGCTGGATTCTCTCGTGCTGCAACAAAAGTGGATCGTACTTTGGTTTGAAAAGATAGGTTCTTATGTGGTAATCGTTTAAGTTTTCCGAAAGTAAACGATGATGCCAGTTGATAAATATTTGGCTGTTTTTTTTTCTAAAAAAATTCTTGGAAGTCGTATGTGGAGTATAATTAGTTTGATTGGAATATTGATGAAGTTTCAATTGATACTTGTAGATTCTTCCAATCTAGGATTAATATTCCCTTTTCTATGTTTGTAGGATATTTATATGACAAAGAAGACTGATACCTTACAAAAGTAAGAAAAAAAACAAAACCTTAAACGAAATTTTTTAAGTCTATATATATAAAAGAAAGCAAAAAAAGGAAAATTCCATATTTAAGTTTAAAAAACGAAAAGGAAAATAAAATATTTAAAAAAAAAATAAAACAAGGTTTTATTTTAATTTTCTAAAACATTAAAAAAATAATTTAATTAAAAAATATATTTATGCAGCATGAATTATTTAATTTAACCAATGCATGACGGAAAACCATAAGTAGAAAGTTATTATTTTAAAAAATTGAACAACAGAGACTGAACTGGTTAATGGAAAATATTATATTATTTGGAAAAAGAACAAAAGATTAAAAATATTCAGACGAACAATCCGAAATTTGGAATTCCAGTCAGTTGATAATGAAATTTCGTAAAATTGAAAATAGTAGCACCCTAATGGGAATACACATCCACCAAAAATTGAATTTTAATGTATACCAACTTATCAATAAGGTAGCAACATTCTCAAGTTAGAACCTAATATGCTTCGAAGTCTAGAAGGGAAAAAAAAAAGGGAGAGCAGAAAAAGTAATCCTTTTTATTTCAATCTTCTTATGACCATGGCCCAAAAAAAATAAGTGTCGGATACTAATTTAAAGTTTATGAAAACAAAACCGATATTATTTTTGTTTTGAACTAGTCAAGTGTATTTTTGTCTGATCATCTATTGAAGAGAATTTTTATTTTATTATGACATCATCACGTTCCTTTTCTTTATGAGCTAAACAAAATAAAACCGGGCTCCCCTCCTCTGTTGGTCAAAAGAACCTACAACCAATCTCTTTGTATATACAGATCTACTTTAGTTACTCCGCCTAGTATGGAAGCGAGAAATCGAAATTAGAAGGCGAAAGAAGTTAGTCGCGGATGCTTTTTTCCGCTAATGTGTTGGGATTATTATTAATTTTTTTTTGCTATTGTACAAATTTGGAGGGATGTTAATTTCCTTTCCTTCTATTGTATTGGAAAACTTTTCCCATGCTTGACTGAACAACATTTTTTGTACCATGGCTGTCAACATTTGACATGGTTCACAGCATTAAAATCAACACCTGTTTTTAGAGGGGATAATCGAACACTTCTTGAACCTTGTCATCGATCTATTGAAAAATTGCTATTCAAAAATCACCTTTGTAGTGGCAACATTAGCCTCAAAATTAATAATGAGAATTAAGATTATAGTATCGGTTTATTCTCACCGAAAAACCTTAACCTTTGTTATTGGAATGTAAAGGAAAATACTTTCCTTTATAAATATCTTTAGACTTTATGAACAATTCGACTGGACCTGCTACTTGAATATCGTAAACTTATTATGTGTCGAATACCACTTGTTAAAAGTTGCCTCTTTACAGGTATGGGCTTTGGATTAGCCTCCAATATTAACAGACACAAAAGTGTCATACCCGGAAAGCGCAAAGAATCTCGTTGGAACCTTATCAAGCTTTCCAGCATTATACAAAAGCTCATATAATTAGCAGTCCTACTATTGCTAGGTAGATAAGCCTAAGTGGAGAGTGACCTAGACTCAACATTGATTGAGACATCGGTACTGTTTTGCTAATTTAACAAATTACACTTTGAAAAGAGGAGAAAATGAGTTAAAACTGTCTATCTCCAAACCCCTAATGTAATTTGACTTCTATGGACCACGTCAATGTCCCTAAGAGTAAATGCAGCTTGTGCTTCTGTTGCAACAATTCAAGTCAATCAACTAAAATTTTATTTTTCAAACTGATTTTTTCGATGATGTAAGTATCGGATTATATTTTGGTAAGCTTTTGTGTCGATCAACTTCGTTAATATTTTTACTTTGAACTTTGGAACGATCACACCATTTGTTTTGAGATATAATTATTAACCAAATACTCTAAAAAATAATTCCTAACCTTTTTTTTCTTTTTTTTTTTTTTTTTTTTTGGCAAGGAAATCTGGCCTAATTGCTCAAGATCTTTTTGCCAAAACCTTCACTTGCTGGAAGTTTATTATACTAGGTTATGGATCCCGGATGAGAGTTTAATTTATTACTTATGTGATTTTTATTTCTAGAATCGTATAGGTCATCCGAGAATGTTATTTTGATTAGCCAGATGTTCCATTAGCCCTGAGATTTCGAATTAGATCTTTTTCCTGTCTGGGCAAAAAAAGAATTTTTTCGGAATTTTTGTTGCTGGAGTGATTAACGCATATTTTCATAGTTTTTGTTGATATTTATATTTTTAGATGGCGCAGTACATTAAAAAATAGTAGGGGTTAATGAGATTTTTTAAAAGAAAGAACAGGTGTAGGTTTTCGCTATGACGCAAAAAAAGCCTTTGTTCTGTGCATTAAAGATTAATATTTTAGTCTTTCTTCTAGATACCCATAAATCCCGAAGTTAGTAGAAGAAGACGGTTCCAATAGAAAAAAACATTATATATCTTCATGAGATATTCAATACGAGAGAATTACGATTTGTGGAGATCCATGTAAGGATATGCAGAATTACCTTTCCTTCTTCTAATATAAGGCGGTCATTTCAGGTCTTACATTTATCGGCATGCCGATACATGAAGATCGGCCCTTGCTTCTGCCAAGACTTTCGATTTTATTTCTGTGTGGCTACCCAGTGTTCTGATGTTACATTTTGTGTTTAAAAATATTACCATAAAATTATTTTTCGGGTTTAAGCAACAATCTAGAAATTTCAGTGTTAACAATTCATTCTATTTCATTAGATTTGCCAAGTTTTAGATGGGAATACAGTGACTTCACAAATGACTTCCATGAAGATCGAAGACGATCGATATATCCGAAATATCCCCTCAGCAATTGCGTTAATAGATCAAATTTATTCTTTCGTCTGACTTTCGTCTGAAGTTTTGATTATATGCGATTATTTGCATGAACGTACATATTCTGTACATTTTTTTGCATACATCGAAAATCCAGAAATATGTGTCGTATATTCCCTGCCTGACATCAACAAGGGACTCAAAAATATGCATGCAAGACTATGTAAGTTCAGAAAACCATGGCTATAACGTTTTTAGATGAAACCATATATGTAACTAGGATTACTTTCTAATACTAAACATTATCTACACTCACTTTAGAAGTTAAATTCCGAACATCCACTGGAAGTGGAGAGAGATTAGCATGTGAAATTTTTTTGGGTTTAATTGTTGGTGGTATTGATAATGGTTTACTAATTTGTGTACTAAAATATGTACCTCCACAACATGTAATGTCGAACACGTAAAATACAATTGGTATGCCTGACTTTCATTGTTTACACACAATATATTTTCTAACAAAACCATCAGTATAGGAAATCTATTACAATAGTCTCATTTTCTCTATCTGCAACATCACCTCAGGTTTTTCTTCAAATATCGAATGTTCAGAATGCAAGTAATCGCCTGAAGGCTTTTGACGAACATCATTGAGGGATTAAAATAAGTTCAAAATCATTTGATGTTTTTGATTGTTCCAGTAAAATCAGCAGATGAAATTAGGATAGCCACACATCGTTGATAAGCAGAGGACGGATTTACGCATAATGTTTTAATTCATACTTGTGACAATTTTAAGACTCTTTTACTGCAGGCTTCTACTTATGTGTCCTGCCTTCCTGAAACCAAACTGCATGTATGCTTGTGGAATCTCTCTGATATAATCAGGGATCAGACATCTGTTATGACGTGTATCTAAAACATATATCGGAAATGTACAAATAATTCATTTTGGTAAAATCATTTATCAATTTTGATCTTTTACTTGTCAACAAGTGGAATTCCCAACAAATTCTCCGAAATAATATTACTTCTTCATTGATGCAAGTACAGTTTCGGGAGAACTTCCTAATTCCGTACCTTTACGAAAAATTCTTGATTTCGTCTTGAATTTTGGCAATTAGTCCCTGATAAAAAAACATATTTTTTATGCATAAATATATAATATTATTTACTATTGTTAATGTTATTAAAGAAAAATTAGATTTCGTCCATTTTAATTATTTAGATTGTGAAGATTGTGAGGGGAGTAAAGTCTGACTTGTTATCTCTGAAAGGAGAATTGTGAACAAATTAGCTGTTCTTGGTTTGCAATACGAGAAACAAAGGATACTGCAAACCAACTGTGTAACAATAAACGATATCATCTTATTGAACCTTCCCAAACTGAAGAAAAAGTTTGTGGAAAAATATTTCCGCCAAGCATAATGACAGAACTAAAACTTTTCACTCTCTACATAACGTTGATCCACTTGTCTAAATATTACATAGATCAGCGCCATTCGGCTATCATATTACAGTTGCTCGTAATTATGTTCAACCTACGTAAATATCTGAAAAAGGAATACTATGGTCACAGATAGAGAGGCTCCTCATCCCCCCTGCTTACCGCGGGCTTTGATCATGTCCGATAGTTTATACGAATACCGGGCCGATATTGTCCAACCGTTGCAAACAACTACACAAAATGCACGAGCTCTTTCAAATGTAATTTTATATTTTTGCTATACAGGCAGTGTAAGCGACAACCCTTCCAGTTTCAACTAGGTACGCGACCAAAGTTGTCTAGTAATACGATCATGCAATTTGTGCGCAGAAATATATCAAAGATCAAAAAACACGCGTAGTTCGTATTTTACTACTAAACATTATGATTCGTTTAAGCAGCAGGAGTCAGAAATCAAAATTCAAAAATCGGAAAGTCTGACGAATACCAATTAGATTTCTAATCATCATGCAGTTTGTTTGGTACCTTAATGGGTTGATTTTCATCTCGTCCTAAATATTATCTTCAACATTTTTTTGTTATAGCCGAAACCGAGATTGCAGTATAAAATATCGACATCGCATGTTTCGGGGCTTTTGTATAAATGTCTGAAAATATATTATTATACATTTGTGTAAGGTCCTAAACCAGCCCATTGTCCTTAATAACATTAGTCAGTTTAAGTCCCTATTATGCAGTTAACGAGAATAGCCTCTTTGCTTTGAATAGGAAAAGAAGCCATTTCAAGCTTTTCAATACGAGATATTCTAGGGCAGAAAAGAGAGGCATCTACGGTTTATGTCTATTTTCGTAAACATCAATTCGTTTATCAATTCGTTTATCAATTTCATCTTTCTTGTGGACTTGCTAAAGGAAATAGTAATACAGGGTGGGGGAGGGGGAAAAGGAATATTAAATGTTAACCTATGTCGGACTGGAAAAAGTTCTGGGAAAACTTATACGAACAACAGAAATCACCATTGGGATGCCTACACCATTATCATAGATTTGCATTGGGATATTACTCACACTATCCTTATTATGAATCCCCAGTCAGCGTCAGGGGACCATGCAGTTTTTGTTCCGAACCATACGGGGATGGAATAATGCACCATGTGTTTCATTGTCCAGAGTCAGTAAAAATTTGGGAAAAGAAGTCGGAAAAACAGTTGACATTACGGTACTTTGTTGCGAACAGAGACTTAACCAAAAAGGAAATTAAGGTCATTAATGGGTATTTAAAGGAAGTCTTAACAAAAGTGGAACGACGGCATCGCTATATCAGCGAACCCCGGCACCACAACTCTACCTTTAATACCCATTAATAAAGTTATAAATTAGAAAAAGAAAGAAAGTCATACACAGATGAAAATAGGAGAAAACAAAAAAGTTAAAGCAAGTTGGATTTTTAGTGAGTAAACTCGCAAGGGGAGTCTCACACGAAGCGGTACAACAACCAGTAGTACAGCCAGCCTATAAAAGGTTTTTATCCACTTAAAGGTCAAGCAAGGTTATTCCCTCTAAACCAAGTCAGGGGGCGTGTATGCTAAGTATATAAATATAGCTATATAGTTAATGTACATTGATTTTTAAGAAAAAAAAAATTGGTAATTTATATTATTGGATAGAAC
>LQHL01001844.1:0-11896 GCA_001655755.1 Hemisphaericaspora haegerdaliae
ACTGAAATAAAATGATTAAAATCTCGTCTATTCCAATTATTATATCCTTGAGTTAATAATTCTTCTTTTAATTCCTTTTCTTCATCAGTTAACGGACGTGAATTATCAATTTCTTGTTGTTCTAATTTTTGCTCCAATTCACGTTGTTTTAAACTGGTTGGGTCACCCGCTTTTAAAGGTACTTTATAATGAATTTGCTTTTTATAATAATTCTTTTCTAATTCATATAATTCAAACAATTTAGCGGGATAAAATTGATGATCATAAAGATTTAATTGTTTTGGAGGTCTGGGGCCAGATTTATTTATCGTGGCTCCACTTGATGTCCTACCACCAGTATTTAAAACATCCTTATAATACATATCAATTGAATAATTCTCCTTACGTTCACGTTTCCCCGGATTAATCCAGGCATGTCCAATATTAGTAATGGCATTTGGTTCTTTCTTTTTGAAATTTTCTCCATTCCATTCATATACTGAATCATCATTAGTAAAATCTTGTAAAGCATTTAAATTTAAATTTTCATACTTCTTAACTAATTCTTGGGATTTGGTTTCCGATTGTTTAAGTAACTCTTCAATATCAATTGATAGGTCCTCACTTTCATCCTTCTTGAACATATCAGCAGCTCCAAATTGAATCATATCTAATAATTCATTCTTAGATGCCGCTTTACTACTTTGTTGTCCATCCAATCCAGAACTATTTCTCCCCTGTTGAATAACTAATTGATCTAATCTTAATTTTTGTGTAGCTCTTTCCAATACTTTTTCTTCAATGGCATTTTCAGTAACAAATCGGAAAACTTTAACTTGTTTAGTTTGTCCAATTCTATGGGCACGATCCATAGCTTGTAAATCAGCTTGTGGGTTCCAATCTGAATCAAATAAAATTACCACATCAGCCGTAGTTAAATTAATCCCTAATCCACCAGCTCTCGTTGTTAATAAAAATACAAATTTTTCACTACCTGGCTTATTATATTCATCAATTGCATTGATTCTATCAGTATGTTCAGTTTGTCCATCAATTCTACAATACTTATAATCTCTGAAATAACAATAATCTTCCAAAATATCCAACATTCTACTCATTTGTGAAAAAATTAAAATTCTTGAACCTTCAGCTTGAAATTTCTTTAATAATTTATCTAATATAATCATTTTTTGTGCATTAAAAACTAAATGTTCATCAGTGGTATAGGGTGGTCCAGGTTCTGCCCCTTCAAAAAGATATGGATGATTACAACATTTTCTTAGTTGCATTACAATATTTAATAATCTTGTCTTGGATTCTTTCTTACCATTTGCTCCATTAACGGCATCAATATCCTTTTCCAAAATCTTTTGATACCATTGCTTTTGCATATCACTCATTTTAACATATATATTAAGTTCCTTTTTAGGTAATAAAGATTTTTCAACATCAGATTTAATTCTTCTTAATAAAAATGGTTTTAAAACTTTATGTAATTGATTAACAATTTTATCTTCCGATTCTGTATTATCTTTATTATGAAACCATTCATCAAATGATTCAGTATCAGCAAATACATCCGGTAATATAAAGTTTAATAATGCCCATAATTCACGTAAATTGTTTTGTAACGGAGTACCAGTAATTAATAATCTATTTTTAGAATGAAACATTCTAATAATTTGTGATAATAATGATTCTTCATTCTTAATACGATGAGCTTCATCAATTATAATATATTCCCAATCAAATTTTTTAAATGTTGATTTTTCTCTAATTACAATTTCATATGATGCAATAATAACATCAAAATCACAAGTCATTACTTGTTGTTTAATTAAATTTGCTCGTTCATCTTTATCACCTTGTAATACAAGCACTTTAATATCAGGAATCCATCTATTAAATTCTCTTGCCCAATTATCTAAAGTTGATTTGGGGGTAATAACAATATGAGGTCCGTTAATTTTTCTTATAAATCTAAGATATCCTAAAAATGAAATTGTTTGTAAGGTTTTACCTAATCCCATTTCATCAGCTAAAATTCCTGATAAATTGTTTTCATATAATGAAATTAACCAATTAAGACCTTGAATTTGATAAGGTCTCATTTTTCCATGAATATAACCTGGACTTTCAATAAACTCCATAATTGAACTAGTTGATCTTTCATCATTAATTAATTCCATATCTTCTTCCTTTTCAGTTTTACGTCTTCTAGCAGATTCAAGCTTTTTCTGTTGATGTTTAATTTCTGAATCATGAATATCATCAACTATTTTCCTAAATAATGGATCTTTATTTGCTTTTGCTTCTATGAAATGACGAAATAATCCAGTAAGTCCTAATAAATACTTGAATCTATTACTTGTCTTTTCAATATCAACTTGTTGCTTTTCAGTCTTGGTAAAATATTTAGATTGATTGGGTTGAAATTGATTAGTGCCATCACTAGCACCAGCACCAACACCATCCCTTAGAAGAATTTCATTCAAATCCAATGATGGAGTCTATTGTTCAATTGTTTATGTTAGTTATCAAATAAAAAAAAAACAGATCATAAGATTGTATGTAAATTGGATTGGATGATACTTACTGTTTCTATCGAACTCATAGTAGGTGTATTCATTGAATGTTCTCCCAACCTTTCTTGTAAGTTATCGTTCTTTCTTTGGTTGTAAAAAAAAGATGAAAGAATTTTTTTTCCCTTCACTTTCAAGTTGAATGGTTGTTGTTGTTGTTGTTGCACACAGCGCGTGTGTCTTTTTTAAACTTGTACCGCGTAGGTAAATCATTAAACCAATGGGTGTCACTATGGACGTATACTACTTTGTAAGTATTGACTTGACGTAATAAGTGTTTAGATATACGTAGTTAGACATCTTGTAGAAACATTGTTTTTTTTTACAGAGACTTAGTAATTAGACAGAAATACGATGAATGTACAGGAAATGCATACACCACTCTGATCTGATTAAACATAATAATGGATTCAAGTATATCACCAAGGTTCTTTTGACGTTGATTATAGTTTTAATTGCGCACTTTTGGACTTTTGGACAACAACCCTAGTAGAATTTTCACTTTTTGCTGAGGTCACATTCATGCCTCTGTGTAAAAAGGTAATACTGTTAGAGAGTTGATGTTGTTAGTGGCGTTTATCTCACTTATGACCACTAATCTTAAATCCTAGAACGATAATCCAGTTTTGGCAGCTGTCCTTGCTTGTTATATTTCTAATAACTTTCAGGATAGTAACATCAGTCATTTGAAGTCAGAATGCAAATTACACTTTCAATTGGGTTTAAAAGGCTATGATGGCCGGTATACACTACATTAATTGTAAGTGGAAAATATTAACAGTTGCTGCTTAGAGAGATCCCAACTCTCATTGAATCGTCAATTCTACTAAATTAACTAGTTTGGCTTGAAATATATATTCTACAACCAATGTCTTTAGCGTGATTTCCATAAGTTGACTATTTTTTGTTGCAAAACTTGCATACTAGATAAGCATATGTCAATAATTTGCAAATTTAAACTTCCGTTGCTATGGGAATTATTGTATAACTACTGGAGTATTTACAAATCAAATTCTAACTTCCAATTCTTCATATAGTTGATGCCTCTCTCCACTTTCTACTGAATGCAGAACTTCAACTTAAATGCCGTCTGTAAGTATCGATATCGCCTGTTATCGTTCAATTTCTGTCGAAGTCACAATCAGAGCAAAGTCAAAAATAGAGTCAAGAACTTATCGCAAAGAGACTGCTGGGGGGGGGACTGCTAAACCCTTAGAAAAATGAATTTTGCTCCCCTTTATTCAAAAATGGTTGCAATATAGAAACTTTAGGATGAAAGCAGTGGAATAGACACTAAGCCTTGCAAAACATGTTCATGCCAACAAGAGGAGAATCTACTTGGCCTGAATCGGCTCTATATTCCTTCTTCCTAATCTCCTCTTCTCTTACGGTCAAAAAAAAGAACATAGAGAGAATTCATAAATATTTTCGAGGTATTTTTCAATTTTGTGTTCCTGATCATGAACAAAGACTTAAGGAATTAATTTGAACAAGTAATAATAGGAGCGGAGTTACATTTGAAAGTTAGTAAACAAACCCTATGGTTACGCCAAAAATCGCAAAATATATTATTGATTAATAATTTAAGTAGATTATCTCTACAAAAGTTTAGTTTTAAGAAAACGCCTTTATACTGCTAAACTGGGACTGTTGAGCGGTTTGAAAGTTTAAAAGAATTAACTCATCGGCTTAACAGTCCTAAACTTCTGAAATTGTTAATCTTAACAAAAGTTTAAAATAATTGATTTATATTATGTAAATATATCAATTACCCCACTTAGGTCCCCACTAGATTATTAACCTTAAAAAATATCAAAAAATTAGAATTATACAATTTGATATTTTTACCTGCATAAATTTAAAATATTTTGTAGATGGGGCTTATTATATTTATTTTTATATAAAGAAAAGCCATAAAATATTCTCCTTTACCATATTGTTTCAATTTAAGAATTTATGTACAATCAAGCAAGACACAAAGTTAGATAAGGAATGTCAAAAAAAGCAACGAAAGAAAAACAAATGAGAATAATTTCAATAATGGATTATAGCACCAAGCCAAATATGTATACATAAATAGGATTTAATATAGTGCGTAGAGGCTGATTTTGTGAATTGTTAGTTATTAACCCTCCCAAAAAAAAAAGCTGCCAATTTATGCTCAAACTGAGAATCATCCAATCCTTCGAAGAGTTTTATTTTCAATATCGTAATTCTTTACGTTAGATGAAACGGTTTCAGGGGAGTTGGCATGGCCCCCCAGTCCCATACCCGTTTCTTTTTTTTTCAGTTTTCAGTTTTCGTGTTTCGTTGTTCGTTTTTCGTTTTTCGTTTTTTGTTTCTTCTTTGTTCATGTTTTTTTTTTATTTTGATCTAATTTCAAAAAAGTAACAGGCGTTTAATTCCAATTTGAAATTTGATAGCTTTACTAGAAAAGCCAATAAATTATAATGACGGGAATAGACTTAAAATAGACAAGTTAAATAATTAGTGGACAACCCTGCGTTGCTATAGATACTGGTAACCAGTGCAACTGATTCCTTGCAGGTCACAAAGAAGAATATTTCCAAGTTGCATCTTCTGATTCACTTATTGCTGTAGTAGTAGTAAATGGTTTATTCCCCTTACGCATTGTAAAACATGTATAATTTATTTTTCATGTTCTATTTTCTGTGTATTTTTATTTTTTTCACCCTTTAATTGGGGGCTTTTCTTACAAAAAATACAGCAAATTAAATGAGTACAAAGCTACTTGTCAAAAGAAAATATTCCCCTGTGCAGATACAGGCTGGAAAAGTATACCTTGAGACTTACAACAAGTAATGAAATGAAGCCCACGCCTCTAATAAAACGGCAGCAGCGATTTGACTTATCGTAGATACTGTAACACTGGTTATCTTATTGTAAATGATTACATGTCCCATCTAGACCCCACTTTAAACTTCCCCCTCTCCCCCTATATTTCTGATTGCTGATATCCATATTATCCTGTAGGATTGCTAAAGAAGATATATAACAGAAGAATGCAAGAAGATAAGATTAGACTTGGTCAAATATTCAAGCCACAAAACTCAAATTTAAAAATATCTAAAAAATTATCTATTCTGCATCTTTTTAAAAAATAAATTATTTTGCGGCTAATTTTCTGAAAACGAACTTTTTTAAAACCCCTCCTTTAAAGTATTTTTGGTTTGCCTGCTCGCTGGTTCCATTGTAGTATTTTACGCCTTGAACTTCTGCTTCAATCTTTTCTTTGTTTACAAAAATTAGTTTAGATTCATTAATCAAAGATGGGTTTGGTAAGGTTCAAGAGGGAAAGGCTGTTACAACAGTCCTGAGTAAGGTAGAGCCTGGAATTTCTTGGTCATGGTAGTTAATTTGAAACAATATAACCGAAGGAAAATCAACATGGAGATTATGGGGCAAGTATATGGAGTAGATGATCACAAAAGAATTTATGTATCAACCCGACTACAAAGAAGAAAATACAAAAGGGCTTGCTTGTATTCTTAATTCGATTGGTTTGTCATGGTAGGAGCTTCAATTGGGCTTTTCTTTTGTCAGACGGGAAAACAAACAATGGAACAAACATGCCGCTGTATTATTTGAAATGATGGATTCAACTACTTGGCTTGAATAAGATTTTTATTATTTTTGAAAAAAAAAGTCGACTCTTTTAGAGAATAAATTATTAGCTTCATTTTAAATCACCGTTCCAAAAAGAAATGATAAAATTATAATTGCTGTTCTAGATGGGCCGGTTAAAGCCCCCCAAATGAAATATGCCAGACCTTTTACAATATCTAAAATGCGCTATGTCCTTTGAAATTTCCCAGTAGGTATATTTATGATACATAAACATCCCCGCTGTTCTACATATACGCACTACGTAAATGTATTAAATTGTTAGTGTTTTTTTTTTGCATAATTTGCCAATTTGGCGAAAATGCCATAGTTGATTATTGGTTCCTTCAATTTCAGAAATAATATTTTTTCAATATTGGAAAAGAAATTAATATATATTTTTTTACGTATTTGAAAAATAGTAACTATATTTTAAAAATAAGATGTTCAAAGTAGTTAATCATCCTTAAAAAATATTGTAAGTGAAAACCAAAATATCACCGATATTTCCAATCTATCTCACACAGAGACAGATTTACTTGTCATCCTGAAATTCTAAATAATGATTGTATACCCAGGGATACAATTTCTGCAATGTGAAAGTCGGCGAGCCATTCAGATATTGGATATTCTGGGTAATTTTATTTCGATTAATAGTACTTTGCATTTGATTGTTTTGAATTAATTAGCTAATTTACAACTTTTGGTTGTAAAAAATTTGGGGGATTCATTTTTTTTCAAATTAATTAATTTATTCAAATAAGCCTCCGTTCAAGGGTATTTTTTATGTATTCTGAAACAAAAAATATAGGTCTCCAAAAAATAAGGGTTCGTGTATTTTATAGCTAGTTCAGTTATCTTAGAACGATTCTTGTAAGACCGACAGAAGTAATGGTAGGTAGACAACTCTCAAGCAAAAATTAGGACAATAAAGTTGTTTGTAATAAATTGACGAATAGATCCAGTCGCGCTTTTTGCGCAATATTCCATTTCTTTTATTTCTGAGGTTTGTGTTTTACAGTGTGTCTTCAACAAATGTAACATCGTATTCATATTGAATGTAACACATTTACTATTACTTTCTAAAATTGTTTCAATAATAAATGAGAAACCAATGACTGGTCTATGAAAACATTGGGTGTCTCTGGCATATATAGCAAAGCAACAATCGAAAATATTTATAAATATTATTATGTTCTTGGTGTATTTTTCTTTCATTCCAACCCTCAAAGTTAAGCCGAACTTGAGGGCGGTACCGGCAACTTTTAATTTTATGGTGCTCTTTTGTCAACTTGTTATAGAGGCTGGATTTAGCTCACTGATTGTTTCAAGAGAAATGGCAGGGAATCGTGGGGATTGTCATTAAATGGTTCTCCTTGTTTTGACCATTCATTCTAAGCCAATTCTGACAAAGAAATGCTAAATCCCTTACGGTCTCTATTATATTTCTTTGTCAATCTCCTAGCGGCTTGCTTGTCTTGATTTTCTTGTTTTAGCTTGATCTGGAGTTTCTCTCCCGGGCTATACTAGTCTTCCCCATTGGCATGCGCATGTCAATTAAGGTAGAGAGCAGAAAGCTTGATTAGGTAAAGTATACCCTTGCTGCATATTTTTCTTGGTAAAACCACAACCACTATGGTAGTATTGTTGAAACGCGCTTATGGCCTAGGCCTGGAAGAGAATGTCTGACTGTGGCTGCTTTTAGTTCTAGTAGAAGTTGTATTTTTAATTTTTGTCGGCAGATCTTCCGTATTTGTTTGCATCTTCAAATACATTGTTCTCCTTCCCCAGATTTGAAGCTAGGTATTATTGGAGGTCATCTTGTAATCTAAATAGGGGAATCTTTAGTATAACGACTAATAAGATCTGTTGTGTTAATACACGAGGAGGAAGGTACATCGTTAAAAATTGCAAAATTTTTATTTCGTAAATATGTACCAATTCCTATCAAAAAAAAAGTCATTTAAGCGTTCCAAGAAATATCGAAATCCAAATGAAGCAAGTCTCCTAATCTGCTAGATTCGCAATAGAACATGATAAACAGAAATCAAAAGCACTTTGTATGAATAAATAACCCAGTTCAAGATACCCCAAAAAAGGCGGAAAAGCCTTGGTGAGGAGAAGGAAACCAAAACAATTTTCTTAATCAGTATCCGTTCAGGACAGATATTCGGAGAATTCCGGATGTTAGAGAATCTGACTGTTTACTGACAAAATTACCAATACTTTGAGATTTCCGTATTTATTTATAATTAGTTTACTAATCTGTATCTAATGCGAATGTTCTTAGGCACGAGGGAGGGATAAGTTACAATAGTATGTAGGTGCATCCCAAGAATATCTCAAAAACATATATTTCATACAATGCTTTTTTTTGCGGTGAAAGAAACTAATTAATTACCGAGAAACACTAGAGTCGGCGATATAAAGGCGGAATTAGAATGAATCCATAAAAACAAGGCTTTTGAGTCTTCAATTATGTATTTTCTTTTGTTGTGGTGGTTAATGTTGTTGTATGCCATTGTAGTACGTAGAAAATAATCTACGATAGAAGGTGGTAGTCATGTTTGGCAGATGAGAACAGTAACAAAAAAAAAAAGAAATTAATTGTTGCAAGATTTGCAAAATATTGATATCAAATTTGAGTTTACAGTATTCCCATACATTCACGTCAATCTTCGAGTTTTCAAGGCAAGATGCACTTTAACTTTAAGAATGATATCCATCAACTCTAACTTAACCATAAGTGCAGGGACATCTGCCAACCATTTAGAACATCAAGACATAAATTGATACAAACGCATTCAAAGTTCATACGTACCCTGCACCCAAAGATTACATACAAATATAAAAGTCAAGTCAAAAAGAGGGGTTTCAAACAACGATAAGGCCGATAAGGCAACCACTCCAAAGCACCATTACTTATGGAAATGTAGACAGCAGTGTGTATAAAAAAAGGAGCACTTGCATATAGGTAAGCATGTCTACTATTTTGGATTAGACAGAATGTTTATTGTCCATAAGAAAGAAGCTTTTTTCACAACCACAAATGCAGATTGAAATTAGTATAGTTAAAGTAAAACCAGTATTGTATTGGCCTTAATCAAATTGTACGGTACCATTTTTACCTTAAAGTCAGTTAATTGAGATCAAAAAATGCAATAAACTTTGTGAAATTCAGCTGTAGAATTACGTACTAGATTTCTTCTTTCCATTTGCCAACTTAAAACCAGTTATCCCGTGTACGTTCCTCACCACCTGGTTTAACTGAAGCTATTGACTGAACATTCCCCCGCATGTCTCCAAATATCTCGTAAAGGAAGAAAACGGAGAAAAGAACCGTGTCCACTCAATTAACTGTTAGTTAGAAGAGTACTGGTTTTTAGGATCCTGTAAAATAATATTTTTTGAAGTCTGGCTTCTTTGTGTAACCTTCTTTTCTCGTTTGTTGCGTTCACCTTCTTTCATTAACTATTCGCAATAATTAAGCGTAGTTTCATAACCGCATTTGCTAAGTAATTGGGTAGCAATACTTCTTTGTACTACTCAGTATTCCCACCCCACCTTCCTACGAAGGAAACGAAGCTGGGGCAGAGAAAACTGAGAAGTTAGCTCAGGTTACAAAAACAATATCTAAATCTAATAAATTAAATACCCTCCACCAAACAGGACAATGGAGACAAAAAAATCATATTGATTGTTAGTTGCAATCAAAAAGAAACCAAAACGGTACTACAACATAAAATGTAAGCCTAGAGAAGAAACCCAAGGCTTAAGCATCTTTCCGCCTGGAAAAGACAGAATGTCTCATCATTTTGCGTTCCAAAGGAATTTGACGGGGTCGTTGCTGTATTCTTGAACATTCCATGTCACATCAAAAGAATTCCTTCGGGGATTTAAGGTGATGTTACCAAACTGCTGATACCTACATGTGAGGAAATTTTTCCACTTAACAGAAATATTTTTTGCGCACGTCAATTTCCACCTATTTTTCTTTTCTTTTTACATGTTAAGATATTCATATAACTTCAATGGAAATATTTTCTCTTATCCGATCTCCAATTAATGCGAACAAGGATTGGTGAAAAAAATAAGAAAACGATAGCCGTATCTCTCCAAGAGCGCCGTGGTTGGAGCATTGAACTATAGGAGTCGCTTCATTGTCACTAGTGGAAAAAGTCTCTTATTATCGGTTGCTTAAAATTTTAGGTTTTTATGGGAGTAAAGGAACAGCAAAATAGTCTGACCATATGTAAAAAAACCATATGATGTTCCAAAAGAAGTCAAAGAAAAAAACATCTATTTTTGCAGGTTACAGAAAAAAAATTCAACATTTGATCAGGATATGTCCAAAATTCGAGGATAAGCACGTTGGCTAAGCAGACATTGTTGATGGTGACCGACTACACCTCTGCACGAGAGCAATGGAAACATATATAGCAATGGTTGCTCATCCCCAAGAAATATGTCAGGTCACAGAGAGAAACTTGATTGGCGAAAAAAGAAATAAAAACTGGAAAGGCAAAAAAGAAAAAAAGAAAAAAAAAGCCTTGCGAAATCTCCTCCACGTTTCAATTATACCTTCATATATTCTTGCAGTATGTATGTACAAACGGCACTATGTTGTTAAAAAATGTCTTTGCACCACCTATATCTTGTATACTATGCATCTAATAACCCCGATTAGAGGTTGAAAATAAGTTCGAAACAAAGACGGAAGAACTTGCCCAACTTACATGCACTTATTTAAAACTTCAGGCAAAATCCGGAGGTTCATCTATTATGGAGGATGTAGGAATATGTAGCAAAAAGCAACCTCTGACAGGCGAACAAGAAAATACGTTTAATAATAAAGTTAAGTAGTTCAGTTGTATTAGGACCTTCAAGAGAATAAAAAATCCAGTAGACGTATGTTGATGCGATTTTGAGTGAGAAAGGAAAAAAGGGTCGTCGTAATATTCTCACAACCTTCCATTATGTAAAATTAAGAACTACCTGAACATCAGATTTTCTCTGTTGAGGTATTTCTTTTTGTCTTTGTCATTGGAACTCCCCTGGTAGTAGTGACTTTTTTGGCAGTACGTCAATCGCGTAAACATACTTCACCAACTAGGAATATACTTGAAATGCGTCTCTAAAATTTCAGTTTACCAAAAAGGAATGCAACTACTTACGAGAAAAGGTTCAAAATCGATCAACTTACACAAAACTGAAATAGAAAAGGGAGAGAATTATCGCTTTACATTTTTATTTAGAAATTATACCTTGAAAATACATTCTCAATTTAGCAACAAAATAAAATATTATTTAAGTGGGGTTATTCGCAATCCTCGATATTTTTTAGAGCATATGCTGATAATTATTTTTTATCTTATTTAGATAATTAAAAAATAATAATGATTAAAAAAATAATTATCAATTATTTTTTATCGCAAAATTTTTTGAGAACGGAATGAAATCAAAAAAAAATAATCAATTTTTGGGTAACTTAAATTTTTTGCTATAAATATATCAATAATCTCTCTATAAAATTTTGAATTTGGACAAGAAATGTCTTTATCTGGTTAAAGCAATTACTGAGACTCAATTACCATCTCTGATTTGATATCAATAACTGGTACAAGAGAAGCACCATCCCTTTTGCAACCACACACAAATAAACACTACAACAACAACAACAACACAATTTGATATAGACTATCAAAAAAAAT
>LQHL01001844.1:11916-24826 GCA_001655755.1 Hemisphaericaspora haegerdaliae
AAAAAAAAAATAAAATAAAAATAGAATTCAATTTTACAAAAGCCGCAAAAAGGAAGATCGATCTCGTTATCTTTCCCTTTCCTTTATTTCTTTTTTGAATATTCACTAATTACATTTCAATTCTATTAACTTTATCCGTCTTGAAGACAGAACATTTCATATTCCAAAACATTTTAACATTAATCAAACAATGTTCAGCTACAATGACTTCGCAGGGGAAGCTGCGGCTAACTTGCATATGCTTGGGTTAGACAATAACATGCAGTCGGTAGCATTCGAACCCACCATTCAGACACAACCAATTCAACATCAACACCAGCTCCAACATCAACATCAACAAGATAAAATTATATTTAAGACAAATTTTGCTGATGACGTTTTCTTAAATGATACAACTATAAGTGGATCAGATTCATTACTCAATTCAGCAAGTACTTCTGCTACCAACACAACAACAACTACTCCATCAATGACATCATATCCTTTGAATGATACTTTTGAGATGCTGATCAAGCTTGATGACGTGGTCGATGTTCAACTTGCCTCTAACAAATATTATGATGAATCATCTATGTTAACTATGAAATCTTACAACCATAGCAACAACTTTGATATTGCTGCTA
Organism: Hemisphaericaspora haegerdaliae; assembly: GCA_001655755.1. Lineage (NCBI taxonomy): Eukaryota > Fungi > Ascomycota > Pichiomycetes > Serinales > Debaryomycetaceae > Hemisphaericaspora > Hemisphaericaspora haegerdaliae. The sequence continues at coordinate 12,540 of LQHL01001844.1, forward strand.
ATAACAATCTTGGCTCCAGTATAAATCCCGGTGATTATACTAGTGGACATCAAGTTTCTACTGCTCCTATCTCACCAGTTCCATATTCTGTGTTTGATACCAAAGATGATTATTTTTTTAATCCACAAATGGCAACTTCTTCATTTGATCATCATGTACCACAACATACAACAGAGCTACATAATGAAGTACTTCAACACTCACACCAATCATACAACCACCATTCTCACTTGCATGAAGATGAAGTTGACGCAATTATCTATCATTATAGTACTGATCCTAACTCCCCACTCGTCAATGACTTTGATGTTTCACCAAAGCAAAATGCCAAAACAAAATTCAATTTATTACGTCCAGAGATGTCTTATCCTGATTTGCCAAGTATGATGAACACTCGTAATTCCATTGTCTTAGCTTCACAGAGTGTTGAACATAGTCCAAAAGTTGCTAGGTATGATACTGCTGGCAGATTGAACTCAGCTTTCGATGTTAGAGCAGCTATGGCAAACATGTCGTTTAATGAAGTGTCACAGCAATCAAGATCCCATTCACAAGTGTCATTGAACGGTGCTGGTACATCACCACGTTCTCATGTACACAACAATGTTCGTCTTCAACATCATCTTCGCAGATCCACTCCACCAAAACCAATCAAGCCAGACTTGATGGCCAAATACTCTGAAGAACAAATATTAAAGGTTAAGCTCGCTGAAACCGATTCTAAATGTCGTAACCACTGTAACGCAACATTTGGAAACTATTTACAGTTAATCGACCATTTTGAAGAATTTAAACTAAGTTCATTTGAATTTAGAGCTTTCAAATGTCCAGTAGCACAATGTCCAATGAACATGATTGGTTTTGATAAAAAGGCAGATTTGAGACATCATGTCGTCATTGATCACTTCAAGAAAGGAAAAGTGATTGATGAATGTTTGGATTTCTGCCAAGAGTTGAAGAGTATAATCTATGTTTGTCATGACGAGGCTTGCGGTAAGGGATTTTATCGTCGTGATTCCTTGACTAGGCATATAAAATTGGTACATAATGGTGAACCAAATGTATTCAACCAGAGAAAGAAGTTGGAAAATGCTGAGAAAAGAAGAAAGAAGAAGAAACTTTAGATAAGTGAATACATGTTTGGACGGGTGCCAGACTTCTTTTCCTTGGTTTTTTTCATTTCCTTTCTGGTTTGTTTTAGAGATTAATATTTTATTTTTTGGTTTAGTTGATAGATTCTAAAGTGGCTATGTTATTGGTAACATTATTCCATACTGTTGTTATATTTTTTGTTGATTTTTTGTTTAGATTTTATAATTAGAAGGGTTCTTTGTTGGAGATAAAGCTACACTTGAAGTTATAATCGTGTTTACATACTAACTATTTCATTTCTTTTGTTAACATTTCTTATTTACTTTTGAAGTATAAACTTTGTTATTGAATACTTTTGTAGATGGTTTGTAGAAAACTTGATCCTATCGTCTGCTTGATTAGGTGGTGTCGCAGGGAGTGATCCGAAAACCTTCTTTAATTGCCGGATTGGGACATCAAAAGCTTAATTTAAATCGTTCGGCGAAAGCTTGTTTTCTTTACAAATCAAGGGATATAACTTTTTCCTAAATCGCATGTTTTATTTAGCTCTATGCGGCGGTGGATACAAAGCCAAATTGTTGGATCTTCATAGTTAAAACCTGAGTAGTTGTTTTGTGTGATAATTAGCAACAATCGAATGATTCCTTTTCCTTGCAATCAATTTAAGCTTAAAAAAGAAAATTCTAAGTCTTGAACATATGATGGAAAAGCTTGTACAACGGGGACTATTGCAATAGCCGAAGTAGCATAAGTTATACCCAATAGGACCTTATGGTGAGAAATTGGTGAACGTGTTATTAATAGCCTGATATTTTAAAGTTTATGATTTCCCTGAAAGATCATGGTATGCTGAGTTTAGTTATGGATGGCTCACTACATGAAGTGACCAACAAGACATGCTTACAAGGTTTTCCACAGAGTTGTATAAGATTTTCTATTATTGGATAAAATATTGTCTATTTAAAGTTAGGGATACCAGTTCAGTCTTTTGGATTCAGTTGGAAGATCAACATCTTTCCTTCTTCCTTCATCCAAATTAACTTCCAGTAAGTTGACCCACTTGGTCTTATTCCAAAATTTGTAACCAAGATATATAACAAAGAAGAATGGTAATAGAATGTAAGCGTCTACCCAATTGCCTGCATCAAAAGGTTTGAAATACGACCACCCTTGAATCAAGGCCAAGAAAATATTTAGTATGATTCCAATGATTGGTAATGTTGGGTACCACAAACCTTTGTAAGGCAATTCGTCAATTGATTTACCCTGTAGTTTCCAAGCTTTTCTAAATCTGATATGGTAGTAACATATATTGCCCCAAACGATAAAAACAGCAACACCTGATAAATTGACAATGTAACCATATGCTTTGGCAGCCCCCGTGCTTATGTTCATCAAAGAAAGAAATCCGAAACAGTTCATCAAGATAACTGCAGCGTATGGAACACCACGTTTGTTCACTCTTTTAAGGAATCGAGGGGCACTTCCTTCATGGGCCAAGTTTACGATCGTTCTTGAACCGATATATATCGATGAGTTAATTGCCAGGATACAAGTTAACAAAATAAATGCATTGATCAAATGAGCGCCTCCTTCCCAACCAGCTCTTTGGATTGCAATGGTCATTGGTGATCTTAATGTCTTGGAACCTGCGGCTAATGAAGGATCGTTGTAAGGAACAGTCAAACCATAACTAATAGCAATTCCCATGTATATGATCAAGATTCTCCAGAACGTTTGACGAATAGCCGTGGGAACAGCTACGCTTGGATTCTTTGCCTCAGCTGCAGAGACGGCAACAATTTCAGTTCCACTGTAGAAGGTACTGGCAAATACAAAGGTATTTACTACACCTTTGAATCCATGATTAAATGCACCAGGATCATTCCAGTAGTGGAATCCAAATGCTGGAGTACCCTTGACACCTCCTGCACAATATACAATGGCAAATATATAAAATGCAACGAGCCCGATAATCTTTCCTAATGCCAACCAAAACTCGGCTTCTCCAAAGGCTTGCACTCCCAAAAATTGGAAAGCCATAAAAAAGGTCCAAAAAATTAGGACATATCCATACAAAGGAACTTGTGGTCCCCAGAATTGCATGATCGCAGCAGTAGTGTTATATTCGTTAGCCAATACTGCAATCCAAATGATCACATAATTCCATCCTACAGCACATCCCCAAGCGTGATCAACAAGTTTGTTCCCCAAGGTGGAAAATGTTCCACCAGTTGGATAGATAGTAGCTAATTCACCCAATGATTGCATCATGCAGAAGGCAATGATACCAATAATCCCGAAACCAATAATAAGAGATGCTGGACCATTTGCTAGTGCTAGTGAAGCACCAATAAGAATCCCAGGACCAATAATACCAGCAAGGGCAATAAGCGAAATATGTCTATTTTTAAGGGTTCGCTTCAAGTGAGTATGACCATCTTCCAAAGAAGTATCATCGACAGAGTGTACACTTGCATCAACTGTTTCCTTATCCTTTTCGGATTCCGTATTTTTCGGCGAGGTAAAAAATTGCATCCGATATATGAACTTTAAGGAGTATTTGGATTTTGTTGAGTAATTCAAACTTTGTTTTCACTTTATACCAAGTGTACTTAGAGCCCTTCTTTTGATCTAAATGGTTTTGAGTAAATTTGCAGTGGTTGAAAAATGCAACTATCGGAACTATGCTTATTTTTTAATTGTGATTCACAAAACCTGTCAACTAACCAAAAGTGAAAAAACCTCCTATAGTTCCAAAATTAAAAAAGGAAAAAGATATCATGAAGAATATCTCATAATATTTATATAGTATTTCAATAGGCTTACGTTTCCTGTTGTTAGTTCTCAGATACTTTATAGCTATTGTCACATGAAATTGGTGAATTATTAGAGAATTAATTTTTCATTGTTTGACAAAACCACAGTTTCTGTTTTTGTGTTTATTTTTTTCCTTATCTAACATTCTCCATTATATCATGAGTAGCTTAATGACAAATACGAAGAACCCAAGGGTCTACAAAGATGCCACAGTATAGTAAATGCAGAGAACAAGATTACAGATGCACACTTCGCAGATACGGCTAGCATTCATTCCATTCGGTAATTACAATAACTTACAACCTAAAATAGTATCACACGGCTAGATAACCACTTCATTTTTATATTGCAAAGGCTAAAGAAAAATATAGTGGAACTGGTCAGGTTTTGTTACATTAAATAAGTAACTTAACCACACTATGGACACAATAACCACACGATCCATAGAACAGACATAACACAGGATGTATCAAAAGTAGTGAAACGTCCGTTCTATGGCTTTATCTTCTCCATAAGTAGAACCCATAATTCTAAGGAAATGTAAATGAATTTGGGGCAGAAACAGGAGTTTTTCATATTTTTCCAAGCCATATGTTATTAGGCTTGAACGTAAATTCTCTACTAGTAATGTTTTCTCAGGTTGAATATGTTTATTTACTATATACTTGACGATTCGTATATGTCAATAGGGAAGAGTGTGTAAATCTCTTCGAAATTTTTTTTCCTTTTGGAAATCATTATCCTTAAATAAAGGCATTTGAAATGTTTACCCGGATTTAGCAATTCGGCACCCATCAAAACCCTATCATATCCTTCTGCCGTGTTTCTCCTACACCGAATGCTTCAAATTTCGGGCAATTGTTATACATGGAAAGATGGGTATCCTATAAAATTATAATTACGAGCTGTAAAAAACTATGAAGTTCAAGGATTTACTATAATAATTAACCTACTTTAATTTGAAGAGGGAGGGTCAAGCTTGAAACATAGCAAATTTATGTAGCAAAGCCATCAGCACCGGCAAATAGAAACAAGTGAGAGTTGAACATTAGATGAGGATTAATCTTCACCCATTACCCCCATTTCTGTATAAAAAGGATAATTTATTAAATTTTAAAAACGAACCAAAAACGAAATGAAATAAAGTAGATGAAAATATGTAAATTTATTGATTGATAACCTTGGTCAATAGTCTGATTCCCTGGAGTTTGTCCCATCAATCCCTTGCATGTCATTGTATAGCTTGTAAGTCTACGAGAGAATTCCCATCGGATTCCAGTTCTTTCGTCGCATAATAGCCACGAACAGGTACGGGTTCCCGTCCACTTCTTCAGCTAAACTTGAATCTAGTCCTTCTCAGGTCTTAAATCTGATCTTCTTGGAGCTTCCAACGGATGCAATTGTGCCAAGTATGTAATTGCCCACATCAAATAGCACATAGCCAATCCCAATATAACTGATGATCTGAATACTGTGGTGTTTTCCTTAGGAGCAAAGGCCCATGCTAAACATGATAAAGCAACCGTGGCAAAGAATACCAATACTACTGTATACCTATTCTGTTGTGTTAGTTTCATATTTCTTAACTTTCTCCAAATTGTTCAAATTGTTTAAATTGTTCAAATTATCCAAAACAAAATCCAATCAATCGACTAATTGATGTTCTAATACGATATTCTCTTGATACATACCCACTCATTGTCAACCTCTTTGAATTCTAAATGCTATATTTGAAACGTTGATGTCAAAGGTTTGTCAGTTGTGTAGAAATTCATCTTTTTATTTTTTTTTTGTTCCTCCATACAAAAGCAGGACGAACTCCAGAATGGCAACATTTGTCTTCATTGACATCAACAATTGTTCTTAGTAATGGAACAGCCACCTCTGCTTTCACAGCAGGTATCCAATTGGTTATTCAATGTCATCCAACCTCAATACATTTACAAACAGATAGTATATGCTCATGTATTCCAATTTTTACAATATCACTTAAAGAGAAACCTCAATTTTAAGGTAAGAACCAAGGTATTCACATCAAGTGAAACTGGTCAGTCTGATTTATTGATCAATTTATTCGCAGATATTAAAATAAATGATGAAATCAGTGTACCTGTTGAAATATGGGTACCATTAAACTATCCGTTCATTGAGAATCAAGAAAGCAATGCACCTCAAGTATTCATTGTACCAGATCATTCGAAGAATTGGTATTTGAAGCCAGGAAATCAAGTTGATAGCCAGGGAAGGTTTTACCATCCATATTTATCATCCTGGTATAATGAGTGCAAAGCAAATACTCGAGATGCCCAAAAACGTTTCAACTTATTGGAGTTGGTTAATATTATCTATCAAAGTGTCACTACAGAACCACCTATCACTTCTCGGCTTCCTTCTATTGTTTCCCCTAATATTACTGATCCACAATTACCTCCAAAACCTGCAAAAATTTCAATTCAGACCCTGGATCTGAGTTTGACAAGTCCAAAGGCAACTCCTCTTGGTCCTCAAATAAATGGTCCGCCATTACCCGCAAAACCACCAAAGCATCAATCACCTCAAGGAACAAGTAATGGGACAAATGTTATTCCATTGAAGTATCAAGCACCATTACCTTTACCAAATCAGCAGGGACCACCTGCTATGGAAGGACAGACACAAGAGTATTTCCGGTACCCTCGTGAGGTATCGGATTCCCCACTTCCACCTGCAACATACGAAATAGAACAAAACACTCCTCCACCAAACCTCAATATGCAACCTGCCCGAGAGTATTCTCACACCCGACCCCAAATTCAATATCAACAACCAATCCCACAGGATAATCAGCAACTGTGCGTTCTTCAATCTTCCAGACAAACACCACCACATCAACAATACGTTCCAGCCAACAAACACGAGCAAACCATAGTAAGGCGTGAAACGGAAGCTATTGACTTGATGGATTCAGAAAGCTTATCGAAACAAAATTCATCAACTGATACAAAGCGTCAAGAGATGTTGCAACAATTGTCAATTCAAATCAATTCATATTTAACAGATCCTACTAGCAGTTCTATCAACAATGAAGTACCCATTATAAATGATCAAAGTAATAGAGTAAATGCATTATATAATCAATTGAGTCACCATTATCAACAAGGTATCAAAAATACAGAGAATCTCGATGAGCATTTAAGTTATCTTACTTCTCAATTAACCAATTTAACCAATTTAAATAGAGATTTATCCAAACTAGAAGAACTAAACAATATATCAAAAGATGCAGTTTCAACAAGTATGAATACCTCAATCAAATTAGATGATTTGGTGATTCCTGATCTGCCTCTAGTCAAACAATTATATGAGACAGTTCTGGAAATTAAGTCTATCAAAGACACTATCGCATTAATATCAGGTGGATTCCATAACCAATCTGAACTAGTCTCTGATACTCGATTGGATTTTTGCGTCAAAACAGTTAGAAACTTAGGAAGAGAATTGTTTTGGTTAGAACTTACCAAGAATGCGATTGCAAATACCATGGGACTACATCAACATTGAGAAGTACTACCACAAAAGTGAGGGTCTTCATGGATGGTCGTTTCCATTTATAGATAAAGTATGAATAGACGGAATATATGTTATAATTGCTTAGAAATTAGTTCAAATGATTTAGAACCCTCGATTTTTGTAGTTCTTGCAAAGGATGGTTCATTTACTTAAAGACTGCTTCACAGGATATATTCAGTGAGGCGCATGGAAGGTTATAAGCATATATTATGTTGCCCTTAAAGTACACGCCATTGTGCAATTTCAAATGTTGATTTGATGTAAAGTTTTTTAACACCAATTTTTCTAAGCCTTGCAATGTAGAGATAGAGAAGGAAAGAGTTTTCCTACACAACATTTGAAATTGTTAGATCAAGTGACGTAAAAGAAATTTAATGCATATGTACTTATTTAACCTAAAAACAAACCTAATTTCGCATTTAAGAATAAATACTTGATGGGGAGGGAGAATCTGCCAGACAGTTCAAGGCTATGTCATTTTTTTTGCAGTGCTGATTGGTTTAGATTAAAAAGTATGCTTGTATTTTCAAGCTAAGCGCCCTTTATCGTTAGCATAATTATGAAAATTTTCCAATGAGGATCCTCCGTTTTCGGTTAAATAAACCAAATGCGTTAATTCATAGTTGGCTTAGTTAGATTTGTTTAACAAGTAAAGTAGTTTAATTATTATCGAATTATTCTTCATTCTTTAAAACCAATTCTGACTTTGATAGCTTTTCATTATTGGTGAGAAAGTTTATACTCAAACATCAATACTCATCAACTAGTCATCATGTACGGTTAAATGCGTTGTATGTAATGTTGGCACACTTCCGCGTCTGACTTCCGTATTTCTGTAAAACAAAACGAAAGTTAATTAAGGTTTAGTCCTTGTTGCATAGTAAATTTCTACACCTTTCCATGTGGCATATTTCCAACGAGGAAATATTTTGGACAATATTATTGTAGGGAGGCTGTGTTACCGCCAGATCATACCAAAACCATCTTTAGGAGGTGACCTTTGTAGGTGTTAAATACAGACTTTTTCTAGTGATACGATAAAATAGCTACTATTTACTTCGAACTTCCTGAAGGTAATTAAGCTCTGTTGGTCCACGATAGGGCCTTTACCTAAAACAAGTCACTTGGTTTTTGTCGTCACTGTAAAGCAGTAAATTTTAAGAGACTGAGTGTTTTCTTTTCAAGATTCATCGCTAGATACCTAACATCCATTGATTGAAATTTTTGTAAATTGTGTGACACGCGAAGCGCCTATGTTTCATTCCTAAAACTATAGTAATTGATTTCCGGCCATCTATCAAATTATTCAACAAAAATAATTGATATAAATATGACTCCTCTTCCCCTTTGTCTGGCTAGGATCTTAAAAAGTTTATTGATTACTTCTACCTATCCGAATATCACAAACATGAGATCGTTATTTTTAGTTTCTTTTGCAATTTATTTTTTAACAGAATTTTTGCAACCAGTGAATGCGGCATACGTTAATTTTCCAACAAAGAGAGAAGAAAACAACTTCGAGCTCAGAGTTTATTCAAACAACATTAGACGTTCATCGCCCTTCACAGGAAACCATGAAAGAACCTGGAAACATCGTAAGGAGGCTTGTATCGCTTCCATGAAAATAAACGCTACGACCACGCCTACTATCATCGGTCTTCAGGAGGTTAAATCACATCAACTAACTGATATTCTAAAGGGACTTAATTCTGACAAGCACGAAGGCAAGTGGAAGCATTTCGGTTTTGGTCGTGATAATGGTAAAAGAAAAGGTGAATTTGCCCCCATTCTCTACAATATTGAAGAATGGGATTTAGTTGGTTCAGATCAACAATGGATAAGTGAAACTCCAGAAATTCCTTCCAAATATCCTCATACTAACTTGAATAGAATTTTTACTATGGCTACTCTTAAGCATAAAGATACCAATTCAACTTTCACTGTATTGAACGTTCATATGGATAGTAGATCGAAGGAGGCCAGATCGTTTGGTGCAACACTAATTTTAGATTACATTTCAAATTTGGCCGATAATTATCCAGTTATTGTTATGGGTGATTTTAATTCAGATAGAGAAGGTGCAGCATATAAAATTCTTTCCAAAGAGTTACATGATACTGAGAAAATTAAGAATAAAAGCCATGAATCACAACTTGAGACTTCCTCTGGATTTAAACCAGGCGCAAAACAATGGACTATTGATTTTATTTTCACAAATGGTACAAACATAGAAGTATCTGATCATCAAGTTTTGGACAATTTGATTGATGGTGATTATAGATTCAGTGATCACAGGCCAGTTGTTGCCAATATTGCATTGAAGTTTTAGTTCTACTTGTCCTTGTATATTAATATTAATATGTTGTTTATAAAAATATAGAAAGAAATTCATATTCAGATTGTTACCTTTTTTTAACTTCCTTATTCTTTTGAGCTCGATACCTATTCAATTTGCATGGAATCCTTGGAACAAATAATTATATAATCTTTATTCCAATCTTGATGATATTAAAGACATGGCTGCTCAAGTTGAATTAAACATTTCTACGATGGGCTTATGCAAGTTGAAGTTAAGATCTTCTTTTTCGCAATACTTTCGACTAATATTTGGCAAATCTGAAGCAAAACTCTACATAATGTTGATATTTTAACCCAACAACTTCAGAGAGTGACTTTCACCTGATTTTGCTTATTTCAAAAATTATCCCTTGTATAACTACAAATTACATTGCAACCAAATTTCTTGTACATGTTCCACCTAACATCTTTCTGATATACTTGAAACGCTCGCCAGTTATTAGGAGTTTGTGACAACTAATATGCCCAACTCTGAAGAATTTGGTATTGTTTCTTTTAAAAAAGCTACGAATTGAACTAGAATCTCTAAAACCGCCGAGAACATTGACAAACATCGTGCATTGCCAACGATTACTAGGGATGATGTATCTTTCTGTGATTCATTTCTAATCAATGAACTCGTTGTTCAAAAAGTTGTCGTCATTCTCAAATAGAATCCAATTGAGAATGATAATCCGTGTCCCTATATAATTGGATAATACCACAGATATACCTTGAAAATAGCATGGATGAAGCAAAAAGATTTACAAACAGTTCCCTAAAGGTATCCTTCCTGATTAGGAAATATAGAACGCCGCACGATGATAGTTTTGAATTTTTGCTCTTCTCATTTTTTTTCATCAAAATTTTCTCTTGTGAGATTCTTAAGAGAAGAGCTTACCACCCTATCTTTAAACAAAGACAACAGAAGATACAAGCAATCATGTCTGAAGAATTTGTTATAAAGCCAGAAAAGGTTACCCCTTCCAATGACACTTCTGAGTGGCCATTATTATTAAAGAACTTTGACAAATTGTTAGTTAGATCTGGTCACTATACTCCAATTCCAGCAGGTGCATCTCCATTAAAGAGAGACCTCAAATCATATATACAAACCGGTGTCATTAACTTAGATAAACCATCTAACCCATCTTCCCATGAAGTTGTTGCATGGATTAAGAGAATCTTGAGAGCTGAAAAGACCGGTCACTCTGGTACTTTAGATCCTAAAGTCACCGGTTGTTTAATTGTTTGTATTGATCGTGCCACTAGATTAGTTAAATCCCAGCAAGGTGCCGGTAAGGAGTATGTTTGTATTGTCAGATTGCATGAAGAATTAAAGGATGCCAAGGACTTGGGAAGATCCTTAGAAAACTTAACTGGTGCTTTATTCCAAAGACCACCATTAATTTCTGCTGTTAAGAGACAATTGAGAGTTAGAACTATCTACGATTCTAAATTAATCGAATTCGACAATAAGAGAGGATTAGGTGTTTTCTGGGCTTCTTGTGAAGCAGGTACTTATATGAGAACTTTGTGTGTCCATTTGGGTATGTTATTAGGTGTTGGTGGTCATATGCAAGAATTGCGTCGTGTTCGTTCTGGTGCTATGAGTGAAGCTGATAATATGGTTACCTTGCATGATGTCTTAGATGCTCAATACGTTTATGACAACACCAGAGACGAATCTTACTTAAGAAAGATCATTCAACCATTAGAAACTTTATTGGTTGGTTACAAGAGAATTGTTGTCAAGGATTCTGCTGTTAACTCTGTCTGTTACGGTGCCAAATTGATGATTCCAGGGTTATTAAGATACGAAGAAGGTATCGAGTTATACGACGAAGTCGTTTTAATCACCACCAAGGGTGAAGCAATTGCTATTGGTATTGCTCAAATGACCACAGTTGATTTACAATCATGCGATCATGGTATTGTTGCCAAAGTCAAAAGATGTATTATGGAAAGAGACACTTATCCAAGAAGATGGGGTTTAGGTCCAGTTGCTCAAAAGAAGAAGCAATTAAAGGCCGATGGTAAATTAGATAAATTCGGAAGAGTTAATGAAAACACTCCAGACAACTGGAAGAACGAATACAAGGACCATGACGAAACTCCAGCCCCTCCAATTCCTGAATCTAAGTTAGCAGCTCCAGAAGTTCAATTACCAAAGAAAACTTTGATTGAAGAAGTAAAGGAAGAAACCGAAACTGTAGAAAAGAAGGAAAAGAAGGAAAAGAAGGAGAAGAAAGAAAAGAAGGAAAAGAAGGAAAAGAAAGAAAAGAAGGACAAGAAGAGAAAAGCTGAAGATGATGGTGAAGAAAAGGCCGAAAAGAAGAAGAAATCAAAGAAGTAATTGCGAAGTTGCTTCAATAAGATTTTTATATTCATGACCTCTATATATTTGTACATTTAATTAAAGTTTTGAACATTTTAAAATTCTAACTGGTAGGCTCTGTAGCTGGAGTACCTTCGTCTCCAATACTGAT
>LQHL01001844.1:32771-73698 GCA_001655755.1 Hemisphaericaspora haegerdaliae
AACTTTGAAACTAAACCCCCAAAAAGAAACAAAAACAAAAAACCAAAAGGAATAAAATAACTTGTATAACAATCACTAACTTTTCATGCTGAGAATTATATTTTTTTAAATTTTTTTCTAATATACAAATACTCATAATAATACAAATCTGGGGAAATTGAATTCAGTATAAAACTGTTGATGGGATTATGATTTACGGAATTCACTCAAGACCGGATAAATGGCCTCGAATGCAGCATAGATTTCTTCTCTTTGTTTTGCACCAGTTAAAACAATCTTTCCTGACACAAAAATCAATAACACAATCTTTGGTTTAACCATTCTATAAATCAACCCTGGGAATAATTCTGGTTCGTAGGACGAGAAAGTTCCATGTGAAAATGCTAACCCTTCCAATCTAATGGGGAATTTAACATCACAGGAACCAACAATATTTTGAATTTTGAAGTCGGTGAATTTGGCATTGAAACCCAATTTCTGAATAATTCTGGCATACTTTCTAGAAGCCAACTTAGAATCGTCTTCAGATTTAGCACCAGTAACGACCATCTTACCAGAAGCAAAGATTAATGCAGTAGTCTTTGGGTCTCTGATTCTCATGATGACGGCTGCAAAACGCTTCGGATTGTACTCGGCGTTACGTGCATGTAAAGCAATGGTCTTTAAATCCAAACGACAATCTAAATTGACAGTAGCAACAATATTTTGTAAAGTTGGCACAATACCCGAAGTAGCTCCGTCGTCTTCATCTTGCTTTGGTTCAATAATATCGGCACTTTCTTCCTTTTTCACTATCTCAGATACCTCTTGTTCTTTCTTTTCACCATCGATACCTTTAGGGAATAGCAATGAATTTGGAGCAGTGAATGCTTTAGCCTGCGCAGCAGTAGTTGGTAACTTCAATGAGTCCATGTTGAACAATCGTTAACGTAAATGATATAGAATAATTGAAGGAATATTTGAGATTGACAAATAAATGTATCCCAGAATAGTTTTGTGATTTTTTAAAAAAAGCGCCACAAAGGTATGATTCTAACGCTAGTTTGTGTTTCTTTGCTATCGAAGAACCTATACAGATATGAAGTTGTTCAAATTGTAATTTATCGGATCAAAAAAATCTCCTGCTTCCTGATCTATTTCAAGCAAGAATTGACTTGAAGGTTCTATATATGGTATGTATTAATTGACTATCCTTTCAATTGTTGAAGGATTGTGCGCTTCTTTCCTGGTTCCAGTTAAACCTCTATAAATTTGAAATTATTGGAAAAGAAGGAGATGATGATTAAAATTAAAAATTCTGCGAATATGCAGGAGCGCTAATGTTGTAAACCATTTCAAAAAAATTCCGGAAAAAAAATGCGGGATCGCGATCTATTTATACTAATGGTCAATATCCGGGTAATACCATGAAATATTGCCACCAAACAAAAAAAAGAAATTAATTGCTTTGTCATCTACATCGCCCATAACAAAGTATATCGAGTATTTACGGATTAAACATCACACTCTATACAAAAAAATGCAGATCCCTTCTCGTGATATACAAGTCTGTACTATTTAGAAGTCCTTTGCCCTTTCTCGCCTGTTTATTGCAGCAGCTTCGTTTTTCTGTTTTTGAAATTGATTTATACTTCCCTTTTTTTTCTCCAAAGCTCATCTCGGAAAAGTGACAAAATCCAAGCCTAGCGACCATCAACAGAACCAGAATCTATAACCTCTTTTTATATGTTTAATTTATTGATGATACATAGTGCTCTCTTGGCTTGCCCTTGACCAGAGTAGAATAGTGTGGTTCATCAACCTATCGTAAAAAATTATGGTATGGATGTACCATTACTTGATTCGAATGCCAACTCTAACGTTCCTTCAATAACTTGTTTCTCTTCTCTCTCTTTCTCAATCGCTCAATCTTCTTCGCATGCATAGTGGCTGCCATTCTTTCATACCTTTCCTTTTCAGCCTTTATTTCTCTTCTACGTTTCAAGTCATCTATACGTTGCTTTCTGGTACTCTCTTTTTCATCCTTTAATTCCTTTAACCTGGCCTTGTATTGCTCTTCTTGTAACTTCTTTTGCTCTCTTTGCTTGAATGAGTTTGGCTTAGTAACACCGAGAGTTTTCACTCTAAAAGCATCTTTTTTGATTTTCCAATCCTTCCCGTTTACTCTTGATCCTTCCCCTTTGTCTTTTGGTGTGAGGGGATCTAAGTACCTCTTAGGTATATCTTTATATTGTAAGTTAGCTGAAGAACTCATAGTCGTTGTTTATTTGGAATATCAAGTAAAACTGAATAATAAGAAAAATACAAGGGAAGAGAAAGTAAGAAAAATTTTTTTTTGAAGTTCTTCACTCATTACATGAGATTTCCGAAGATTGCGGAACAAAACTGAAAACATAATTTGATAACAATGCATTCTATAGACATACACAACCATTATCTGATGTTTTACTCGTCATATACAGTCTCCTGCTTATCAATCAATAAATTTGCTCTTCTTATCCACTTTCTTGATCTCGTAAAACGAGAAAATCCATCTCTCGAGCGACCGTCCTTCCAATTGTGGTCATAATACACCCAGCCACCTTCTGTTTTTGATTTGTTAAACTCGGGGTCTAATTTCCAAGAAATATCCAGCCATTCCCATCTATATGAATATATATCATTCTCAAAAATCGGGAAAGGAAACAATATCTGTGATTCATGAATGTTGGGTGCGGGATTGAATGATCCTTCAAAACAGAAATTGGGTCGTTCTGTGGGGTATAACATACTTGACCAACCCATTCCAATCCACCTTCGTTCATTTTCTAATACTTCAAATAGTATAACTTGTTTAATTTGAGTTGAAGAAACAATAGATTTCTGAATGATTTTAAAATCACCAAGGATCGAAGCCGATGAGAGGCTTGTAGATAAGTCTTCCACGTCACTACCTGTAGGACTGGAGATTATTGACTGATAGTCTTGGAAACTTTTTTTGAGTTTTATATCAAGTCCTGTAAAATAAATTACCGCAATTCTCATATAAATAGAGCGCCAGATTAGCCGTCTGATTGCAAATGCCCAAGGAGAATGAAAGCTGAACATAAATAATCCCAAAAACCAGACATATTTTTGAGGAGTAATGATACTATTTTTTGTCAAAAATAAGTAAATGGGAGTTAAAATCAAAATCATTATACACATTCGAACATAGTTCTTGAACTTAAATGGAAGGTGTCTTAAGGGCCTAAAGAGCATCTCAAATCTCACTGTTATATTATGTAATGTGTACAAAACTTCACCGCTTGTAGGTGACACTTCTGCCTTTGAAGAGTTTATAACTGCAGATATTTTGGATACAATAATTGAAAATATCAACGAAATCAACATTGGTAAAATGATATTCTTAACCCAGTTCCAATACATGACAAGACATGAATATATGACCATGAACAAGAAATTCTCATAATGATCTTCGTTAGTCCACGTTATAACAGCTAAAAAGTTGTCAATCAATAACAAATACGGGAATATTTCAAATAATTTAGATGCTAATGTGGGATTCTCTTCGAGTATCTTCCCTGTACGTGTCGTTGATAACAATTTAACATCACTAGGTACAAATGCTGCTCGCAAGTGCCTATGATGGGATATTGCCATGTTTAGAATATTCGGGATCAAATCAAATTGATCGTGTAGAAAGGATTGATATGTTTCATGATAAATTCTCTCGAAGTTTGAAAACATGTGAAAATCAATTCTCAGTGGGGGGGGATTCTGATTCTCCAAAAATACGCTGCTACCAATTGAGAATGTAATTGTCTTTGGTGTTTGGGTATTGAAAACCAAGTTTATGTGTATCACTACGGGTCTAAACATGTGAGAAGGGTTAAAGATTACCTTGGTGTACAGAAAGGAGCATGTCTTGTTTTCAATTTCTTCTTGGTTCTAGTCTTTCTAATAGTCTTTTGATATGTAGCAACATTATTTCAAATGAGTTCAAATAGAAAAGCAAAAATAATTTTCCACGTAAACTCATATCGATGCTTTAAATTCACATTACCTTGCAGTTACTAGTTCTAGGAGACACTTAACATTACCGCAAGTTCCCCTCTTAATGAAAATCTAGTGCCATCTTTGATCTTTCACTTTATATGTTTTATGCTTTGCCAGATACTTTGTGTTTTTCAGTTGTTGTAGGGGCTTATAATGTGTATAAATTCAGGGCCAATTTTCATCAAATTTATTAATTTTGACCATACTAATGAAAAATAACTTTCTATGAAATATGTTTTGCACCTGGCACGTTTTGTTATTACTTCCCTTAGTGGTGTTGGGGAAGGATTTGAGAATTACACATAAAAGTGACTTAGCATATGTTGCTTGCGGCAACTTACTTTTGTATAATCCTAAAGAATTACATATTTTCTGTGATACAAGTAATCAGCCTGCACTAGGCTCGATGTCTCACTGTTTAATAGACAGTTTTGGTAATGAGACGAAGAAGTATATTCGGCCATTCCTTCGATTTTGCAATCTAACGGATTTGGATTTTTTTTTGGCGTATCAAAATGCGACTGACTACTTAGATGATGGTGACAAGTTGAAATTCAGTGAAGGACATGGTCCCTATGTTCCAATTCGAACAAATCCTCGCTTGGTTCTTCACACCTGGGATCGTTTGTATACTCATTACTTGACTGACAATTGGAGTATATGGTACGGGACTGCATTGTTGGGGTACTGGGCATTGATCATGTTAATTTCTAGTGTTCAATACTGGGCATATTTTTTGGCACCAGGAGTGATTCAAAAAATACATGGTCCAATATCTAACTCATTTAGAAGATACGTCCTTCTTGCTCCGTTAATTCGGCGAGCACATATTAACCATCAAAAGTGGAAAAGAGTTTTCATTTGGAAATGCCCATTGAGATTTGAGATGTTGGTTCTTCTTGGACATTTCACACTTTGTATCATCTTTTGTGCCACTAACATTTTCATGTCTCGATATGGGTTCATTGCTTTATCGGTTGGTTCAAGAACGGGGGTATTGCTTGCTTTTACAATACCACTATTGGTCCTTTTTTCTGGAAGAAACAATTTCACACAATGGCTAACTGGTTGGCCATATTCCCGATTCCTTCTTTTCCACAGGTATATAGCACGATCACTGTTCTTAATCTTGATTGCCCATGTCTGTTCCAAAACGATCACTATAAAGAGGTTGTCGGACTATTCTGAAACAATAAAGCATGGCTATATGATTTGGGCAGTTGTGGCAGCCACCTGTGTGGGCCTATTGCTTTTCCATTCCTTGCAAATATTTCGCAATGCAAATTATGAAATATTCTTGTTGCTTCATAATCTTCTAGTCTTGTTCTTTTTAATAGGCGGCTGGAAGCACACACAATATGTTGGAGGCAAAGAATGTTTTTTTGCCGCTGTGGCGGTATGGGCCTTTGACAAGGCTATTCGAATTGTCCGAGTAGTGATGTTTGGAGTCCGACCAGCAACAATTGAGTTGACTTCTGATGAATCGTTGAGGCTTAAGGTGGTTAGACCAGGATGGTGGAAAGCTCGACCTGGTTCTTATGCTTTTGTTTATTTTCTTGAACCAAAATTCTTTTTACAATCCCATCCTTTTACCATAACGGAATTGATTGAAGAGGATAATACGATTACATTTTTTATAAGGATCAAAGATGGTATCACAAATAAGTTGAAAGAAAAGATAGTTAATTCATCTATTCCTACATTGAATGTGAAGGTTTTGGTTGAAGGGCCCTATGGACAAGAGCTCCCTCTCCACAGTTTCGAAAAAGTGGTGTTCTTGTCCGGAGGTACCGGAATACTGGGCATCTACTATCAGGCACTTGACCTAATTGCCCATCAAGAATCGTCTTTAAAAATTAGGCTTTATTGGGTTGTTCACGGTTACCAGTCCCTTGGTTCATTTTTTAATGAGTTAATGAAATTTAGAGAAACTAAAGTTGAACCAATTGTTTATGTTTGCCATCCTGATTTATCCTCAGAAATTCAAATATGCTCGCCGATTGGTCTTGAAGGATCAGATTCTGTTGACGGTGATGTTCCAAAAGGTAAGGACGATATCGTTCCTAAGGTTATCGAAATTTCTGAATGCAAAGACAACCCCCCAATTCAAGTTGACGAATTGAAGCAGAAGCTCTTATTCATTGAATTTAGAGAAGGTAGACCTTGTATGTCCGACATATTAAGTGAAGAGGTTTCAGAATGTAATCGCAATGTTGTCTTCGTGACATGTGCACCCCCTTGTATGGTGGATGATGCCCGAGTCGCTGTGATCGATTCTTTGGAGAGTGTGAACACAAAACGAATTGATTTGTTTGAAGTCACTGAGACTTGGTAATCATGCATTTTGCAAGTTTTGTCGTATTTGATCATCGGAGGTGGGCTATAACAGAAACATCCAATATGTGAATTCCAACTATAATTGGTTGCAAAATTTCGCGTGTTCGTATTTCTAAGTCCGTGTGTATATTTCGTCCCAATGAATATTTTTGATTTGATTAAACAGTATTTAATTTTTCACTTTAAAAATTTTTTTTCTTCCAGTTGACATCTGTTTCTTTCTAACCAACAAATATACTATCAACATATCACAATGGTAAGTCCTTAATTTTGAAAGCTGGAACAACATCCTCCTTATATGCTACATCCTCTTACTTTATCAAATAAAGACAAAAGGTTGTGCGTCAAGGAGTGATGGTCGTTTTATATGTATTCTTTTAATCTGAAATCGGTCTTCGGGTGTCTAACACTTGTTGGCAGGATTTTGAAGATTGACAAGATAAGTGTCATCACTTCTTGATGCACAGGCTGAGTATCTTTAATGATACTGTAGAGTATTTGAAGTTTATAAAAAGGAATGTTCGTTGACATTTATGAGAGAACACTTTTTGAACTAACAATTACTCAATGACACAGCCTTCTTCTAAGAAAGTTGCTCCAGCTCCATTTGCTACTAAGTCCAAGGCTTCGGTCACCCCAAAGAACCCATTGATCGACTCTACTCCAAAAAACTTTGGTATCGGTCAAGCAGTCCAACCAAAGAGAAATTTGTCTAGATTCGTCAAATGGCCAGAATATGTCAGATTACAAAGACAGAGAAAAATTTTATCCTTGAGATTAAAGGTTCCTCCTGCCATTTCTCAATTTTCGAACACTTTAGACAAGAATACTGCTGCTCAAGCTTTCAAGTTATTTAACAAGTACAGACCAGAAACTACTGCTGAAAAGAAAGAAAGATTAATCAAAGAAGCATCTGCTATTGCCGAAGGTAAGACTGCCAAGGATGTTTCTCCAAAGCCAGTTGTTATCAAATACGGTTTAAACCACGTTGTCTCCTTAATTGAAAACAAGAAGGCCAAGTTAGTTTTAATTGCCAACGATGTCGACCCAATTGAATTAGTTGTTTTCTTACCAGCTTTATGTAAGAAGATGGGTGTTCCATACGCTATTGTTAAGGGCAAGGCTAGATTAGGTACTTTAGTTCACAAGAAGAACTCTGCCGTTGCTGCTTTAACTGAAGTTAACTCTGCCGATGAAACTGAATTATCACAATTAGTTTCAGCCATCAACGCTAGTTTTATTGAAAAGTACGAAGATAGCAGAAGACACTGGGGTGGTGGTATCATGGGTTCAAAGGCTAATGATAAGATAGCCAAGAGAGCTAAGGCCGCTGCTAATGCTTCTGCTTAAACTTATCTTTTGAGTTTAATTGTAACTTTCTTGTCTTGTATAATTAGTATTGTTTATTTAATATAACGTTCTTTTGTTTTCACGTACTTGCTTGTGTTTTAGAATGGTTGCTAAAGTGGTTTTGTAGTTGGCTTCTTATGATACATAGAGGGATTAGGGCTAAACCCTGAGAAAGCACGTGCATGAATTATTGTACAAAAAAATTTTTCTCACTCGGGTAATTTTTTCGTACACACCTTACACTGTCCTGGAATAGTCAACCCAAATTTAACATAGACATCTATTTTTTCAGAGTAACAAGGAAAGTTCTTTTGTTTTAGTTCAGCAAGTAATTGTGAATAAGTGTATGTTTGAACGGATCCACGCCTTGAATATATTAGTAGTGACTGATAGATCGTGACGCAATTAACTACGACCTGTATTGTACCATTTTATGGATTAAGCCGGCAGATATAGAAACTATCAAACTGAAAACCTTTTTAAGATGGGAATACAACAAAGAGAAGGCTGATTTTGATTAGCTTTACCTAAATAAATAGATTTTATTTGGTTTAATGACGACGGATCACGATATATTCATGGAAACTTTTGAATGTTGATTTAGAATACTAACAATTTTTTAGAAAAATGTCTAAATCTAAGAACCATACCGCCCACAACCAAACCAAGAAGGCTCACAAAAACGGTATTAAGAAGCCAAAGACCTACAAGTATCCATCTTTAAAGGGTGTTGACGCTAAGTTCAAGAGAAACCACAGATACGCTTTACAAGGTACTGTTAGAGCCTTAGCCAAGGCCAGAGCTGAAAAATCCGCTTAAATTATAAGAATTACTAAATTGTGAATTTTTCCATTATTTTAATTGTACGATATATATCATAATTTTTACGTTTTGGTTCCTTTTACATTGAAGATGATCAATATTTATGTACGGATTTATTAGGTATTAATAAAGCTAATCAAAGACTGTTAAAATATAATATGTCAATGTAGAAATCTCTAAATCTTCTTTTTTTTCTATTCTTTGAAATCTTGGTGTTGCAAAAAACCACTACAACAATTCAACACTACAACTGAAGTTTACCACATAATGCAACCAAATACATCAAAACATCATCGTGTTTATATCAAGAACCTTAGCTATTTTACTTGTGAAGAGGACTTAGAGGAATTGTTTAGAAAATATGAACCGTAAGTGATTACCCGCCACAAGTTGCAAACTAGGATTGGACAACTAACATTAAATAAGTGTCAATGTATTGATACCAAGCTACACTATCCGGTTTACTAGGAGCGATAGACATCGACCTTTGGGGATTGCATATGCTGAGTTTAAAACTCCAGAACAAATTGATGCTGTTGTTAAAGAGTTTGATGGAATGGTCCTCAAAAGTCGCAAAATGAGTGTAAAGAAGCATCATCCATATAATCCCAAGCATCGTCACGTATTCAAAAGAAACAAAAAAGACTCTGCAAATGAAAGTGGAAAGAAAGAAGAAAATTCGGAAGATAAGCTGCTCACCTCTAAGACCACTGATGCAAAATGTGCAAATGACAATGATGAACAAAGTTCCTTGCTCTCAGTTGCAAATTCAGATCTCTCCCACGACACGGTATTTATCCCAAAGGCGCATGGCAAAATCACTGATGAAACTATCAGAGACTTTTTTAAGGATTATAGACCAGCTCAAATATATATATTCAGGGACAAACCAAACCGTGGACCTATTAATCTTAAAGGGAATTATGTCAGTGTCTTAGCTAAGGTTGATTCTTCAAAAATCAGACTCGAAGATATTATTACAAACTTAAAGGCTCAAAAGCTTAACGGAAGACATGTTGTTCTCCAACCTGCTTTAAAACTGAAAGTAGAAGAGGCTACACTTGTTGCTAACAAATTAAAACCATTGCTTCTTAATGCAACACCTCTGGGATCTGCCAGCAAAAGAAACAGCCTAGAAGAATCTAGACTGGAAGAACCTTCTTCTGCTGCAGAAATGAGGTCAGAAAACGCACCAGTTGAAGAAGAATTATCCACCATTCAAGAAAGAAACTAGTAGGGTAGATTAGCTATATAACTAGATTGCGCAATAATATATTTTTATATTTTTATGCCTTTTATTAAATCAAGAACTTAAACCCAACTATTTATATAAATTTAATCATTATTGTATTGACTTTCCTATTTAAATGTAAATCAACTTAGAAGTTAAATAAATTAATCTTGAGTTTTTTGAGTACCACGTAACAAACCAGTTCTTCTGGCAGCAATTAAACCAGCCTTTTGACCTGAAACAGCACCTCTAGAAATAGTAGAAGCCTTACCAATATGTTGATGGTTACCACCACCATGAGGGTGATCAACTGGGTTCATGGCAACACCTCTGGTCTTTGGCCATGAGTTTCTCTTGACCTTGTATTTGTGGAAAGCTCTACCAGCCTTTAATAATGGCTTATCAATTCTACCACCACCGGCGACGACACCGATAACACCTCTGGCATTAGAAGAGATGATCTTCTTAGCACCAGATGGTAACTTAACTCTGGTCTTACCTTCATCTGGGTTGTGTCCGATGATGATAACGTAGTTACCAGAAGTTCTACCTAAAGCACCTCTGTCACCAACCTTTTCTTCGACGTTAGAGACAATGGTACCTTCTGGACAAGCACCTAAAGGTAAAATGTTACCAACGTTTAAGGAGGCCTTCTTACCAGCATAAATAAATTGACCAGTGTAAACACCTTCGTTAGCAATGAAGGTTTCTTCTCTTAACTTGTACTTGTATGGGTCACGGAAGACAACCTTGGCTAATGGGGCACCTCTTCCTGGGTCGTGGATGATTTGCTTGACGACACCACGAATGTAACCGTGACGTTCAGCATAATCTAAGGTTCTTAACTTAGCAGCACCCTTTCTTAATCTGGTGTGAGAAGTGAAAATGGAACCAGCACCTTTTCTTTGGTTACGAATAACTCTACCTATAACAATGTTAGTATGTTTGCTCTTTGCGATGTGAATGCCAAACTTCTAAATGTCCGAATATTGTTAAATCGTGTACGATATTTGAACTGAAAACTTTTCTCCGATGAGGTTGAATATTTTATGGATCGCAGGTATCTCTTTCATTTCAAATCTCTATAGTCGGCGTGCTATATAGTTGCTTAGGAGTCTTGTGGGAATTGGTATTGTTCAATGACTTCAGAATTTCTTTCATATCAAGATTGCAAAACCGCCTCAAAATTTCTCAAGGTCCCGTTTATTTGATTTAATACAGAGTCAATATTCTCCATTTCAACAACTAGGAAGGTTTGGTGTTCTATATGGTATCGTCATGACATACCCATTGTTTAGTGATCGGTTTAATTATGGACTTTTCAGAAATGTATAAAAATTTTTCTAATAAGAGTTGAAATTTTTCTCTTTTCCAATCCTCAGTTTGCACAGGATCCTTCGTTGTTTCTCACTAACTGAGAAATTGTTAGTGAAACAATTTTTCCTTCGCTAACCTGTAAAAAATGAATAACAGGTTTTTTACATGTAGGAAAAAAATTCTGAAGGGTTACAGCCCTATAAATTTGATCTGAGCACGTGCATATTAATTTCATTCGAAAGTGCTGTTGGTTGCAAATTACCAATTATAGAGGATAGCTTGGATCAAACCACACTTAGGAATACATACATTTTGTTGATCTACATATTGATCATTGTTCAACTAGAGCATGGCTGAGCTGAAGCAAGGTTTTAGATAATGTGCATTCAACTGTAACAATATAAATATTCACCATTGCTTCATACGTGACCTCTTGTAAGAGATCACACAAATGAACTCTTCAAAACTCTTCCATATCATAATTGAGCTTCAGGGTGCGAATTATGCATATTGTTAATATGTATGTTGGCTTTTTGATATTTCGACATTGATGAGAGATGATTTTGCAATTTGTTTATATTTTATTACAAAAATTGCAATAATTCCTGCCCTCCAAAAAAAATAAAATTCCCAATTAGTAGATCCTATAATACTCTCTCGTACTTCCTGGAAAGGACTTCATAAGACTGATAAGATTTAGGTACTGTGGAAAACCAGATTGGAAAATTCCGCTCACATCCCTCCAAATGGTAATGCTCAGCGATCAATAATCGCAAGAAAATTGAATGTATTTAGCCTTGTTTATGGATCTTTGTAAGAGACTTAGAGTGCCCAGGTTTTTTGCAACCGTCCTATTGGTTTGTGAAAGATCATGCTGCGTTTCAAGTCATGTTGGTCAAGCCATTTCTTGAAACCCTGAAATAGCCCTACCTCCGAAATATAACCAGCACAATCATACTAAACCATAAGTAGTCAAAGAAGGTTACAACAGCCTGATTCCAAATCTAAATTGTTCTTTCTACTATATTTTCTTTACAAATTGATCATCCTGCAGACTGACCACAGAAAAAAACACAATTGGCATTTTGAATAAGATGACTTTCTTTCCCTTAACCATAAATCGACATCACCCAGGAGTCCATGTTAACACTATCGAGGCAGTTTTGTTCCCGCCAGAGGAGACAAGGTCTTCGTTATATACTGTTAATAACGAACAGAAGATATATTGCGAGTCATGCACGTAATGCTCTCCGTGACAATTCAAAACTCGACTCCACCGGATTGAATGTGATCAACACCACTAATGCAGAACAAGATAAAGAAACAACAAGGAAGAATCCAAAGATAAAGCAGAATCCTCAAAACCCAAGCGGCGGTGGTATAAAAAATCGGTATGTGAAGCGTTCGAAGATACTGGAGAGGGTTGTAACCGTTCAAAAGCAGACTGAACAAGCAATGAAAAAGAATATAGAGGTAAAGCTTAAACCCAAAAGCCCAAATGGTGGAGGTATAAAAAGTCAGCATGTCAAGCGTTTGGAAAAACCGGAGAAGGATGGATCTGTTGAAAAGCAAACCGAACAAGTAACAAAGAAGAATCTAGAGGTAACACGTAAACCTAAAAACCCAAATGGTGGTGGTATAAGAAATGAGTCTGTGACGTATTCAAAAAAGTTGGATGAGAAGCTTCCCGACCAACTATCGGTAAATAAACCTGCAAGAGCACGATCTACAAATCTGGGAGAATTGGAGAGTTCCAGTAAACTTCTAAAGAAAGCTGAATGGGGACCCAAGTATGACAAGATGCCGAAAAGGATCACAACTGAAAAGAAAGTTGTTCGTGATCCCAGTCAGAGACCTACAGGAGCGAAGAGGATTGATAACAAAATTAAGCAAACTGATTCGACGACAGAAGATATCAACAAACAGGCGATGTCGATGGCTAAAGCAGTCACTAGAGAGATTTCAGATGACACGTCCGTGAATCTTGAGTCTCGGGCTGAAGTTTTCTTGGCAAACATACCGAAAAATGTAGGATCAATCGCTATCCCTATAGAACTGGAGGGTTCTATAGAACTGGAGGGTTCGAAAGAGAAAAGTGCCACCTATTGGACTGAGCCAAGTAACCAAACCAAGTTAGATCAATGCGTAGCCCCATGCAAAAGTGACATACCGCAATTAGCGCATAATTTGGATCGTGTTTTGTTTTCTCCAGGTGTTCATTTTCTTCAAGATCCAAGAACTAGGGTCTACAATTTTGATCCATGTTTAAAAAACGTAATAAACCATAAAGAATTTAACTTTGATGCCATAGAAAGTTTCAAACCAGCGTCAAAAGATGAGTCGTTGTTAGATAAAAGCAAAGCCTTTTCTAAGCACTTTTATTCATCAACCTCATCGATGACAGGAATACTTACGAAATTTTATATGATGTTGAATGATTATAATGAGCGTCGTGTGGAGAGATTTGGCCAAATTCCATTCCGGGGATTCGCTTATAACGCTCCCGCAAGCGTGATAGTAAAGGCACAAGGCAAAGACAATAAAGAGGAGACAATTTATTCTATTGAGTCGGATAGATCATGTGATACTGAAATTCTTCTCAGTGCAATGGGAATATGTTTAGAGGTGTTGTTAACTAACTCTGAGAATGAATTTGTCAAATATCGAAGAGATAGTAAAGAGGGAGTAGCTGAACAACCCCCCAATGTCTATAATTACGCTGGTTATGGAGACTTTATGATGAGATCACAATTGGACTGCTACGATGAAAGATTGCCTGGCAATGGGACGTTTGATTTAAAAACTCGAGCAGCATTACCGATAAGACACGACAATTCCAATTCGGATCCCAGTTCTCAGGATTACCAAATTTGGAAGTTGAAGGGAGAGTTTGAATCCTTTGAAAGAGAACGTATGGATTTAGTTAGAACAGGAGCATTAATGAAATATATGTTCCAGGCCAGAATTGGTCAGATGGATGGTATTTTTGTTGCATATCATAATGTTAAGAGTATGTTTGGATTTGAATATTTACCATTATCCGAACTTGATGAAATATTCTACTCAATTAATAAAAGACCAGCTCTAAATCACATAGAGTCCCAAGTTTTGTTCAAGAAAATTCACAAGCACCTTCCGTCATTTATTGGTGAATCTCAATTTAAATTTTCAATGGACATGTGGGAAACATTATTGAAAAGACATATACTTAAAGATTTGAATGATAATCAAAAACAATCCTTCAGATTGGTTTTTGCAAAATCTCCGAAAATAGGCCGAGTTCTGCTACGAGCATACGTTCTTCCTGTGTCAAAAGAGGACGTAGAAACCATTCAATCATTCTCCAGAAAATTTGAAACTAGTTTTGACCTGAACTTGAGCGTTGAAAAAAGGTTTGAAAATCTCACTTTACATGGGAAACAATTGGAACAATTTAACAGGGAATTGCTCGAAAGAAAAGCTGCCGATCTCAGAGTATATGAACTTCAGGTATTTGAATCACAAATGGGTTCAAAAATTTCTAAGAGGCCTTCTATATTACCTCACCATAATTCACCATGGAAAATTCATTATAGAATAAAAGACTTATCAGGCGAACAGTTGAAAGATCAGTACTTGAACACTTTAAATTTTACAGCCAAAAACTTATACAGCACTCTTAAATTGAAAAGAAAGAATCCATCGAGTTCTATTTTGGATATGGACAGGGAAAGAAGATTGTATTCTCGGTTGGGTGCAGTTAGGAGATCAGAATGGGATAGAGTTGAAGCGAAGAAATCTTCAATTGTATATAAACCAAAATATTAGAGCAAAGTGATTTTTTGGAGATGCTAAATATCGTCATGTAAACAAAAATTATATCCTGTATATATCTATATATATATATTTCATAATACATGATCGACTAGTAATCATCGACTTTAGAAGAAGGGAACGGGAGAATTTGGAATGTATGGAAAATAGATGTTTACATTTAGAGAGAAAACGTATGTTTCTGGTTATGTTTTGCAGCTGAGAACAGGCAAAAATTTTTTGAATGTGGTGGTGGAACCACTCCGGCACATTACAAGAAATGTCTCAGGATGATTTTGTAAATTCAATTAGAAGATGTGTTTGTTAGTTTATGACTCAATTAGAATGGGGTATACAATCCGGGGAAATATTATTCTTGGTTACTGATAATAGGGGAGAGGTGAACAGAGGGGATCAAACCTCTTCCATTAATCCACATTGAGTCATATCTTTTGTAAGACGAATCCACTGTTCCGTTTATCCTTCACATTTCTAAACATGAAAAATATTATGGGAGAAAGTACGACATTTTGCACGACATTATTTATGTACGGAGTCACGGAAAGAATGGAAGGGGTGCAAAGAGACATTCATTTCAAGCCCCCTAGCAACAATAAAACACTGCATGGAATTAAAGTTTAAAATTTGAGTTTTTTTTTTTGAAACCAGTTTCATTACAACCATATGATGCAATAAACTCTATTGTTTAATAATTGAGTAAATCAAACAGCAAAGTTTTCCCGTAACATTTCACATGTTATGAATTGATGAATTTAAGTAATGGATCAAACAAGCTATTTCGAAACTTCTCAAATTCTTGCCAGACATGGAACTATAAATCGCCTTCGACTATACATAAACTCGTGTTTTCTTGGATTCCATGTGTTTTTTTGCTTATGTTCACCATGTACAGGCACAGCCTTTCTGATGCACCTTTCTTCTCTATTTCCTAAACAAGTAATAGATAACACAAGGATGACATCCAAACTTACATATTGAATTCGTTCGAACGGAAGCAATACTATGGAAAAAAAAAGAAATGCGTGATTATGTAGTCATTTAATTTTTCCGTTCGGAACATCGTGGCATTTTTTTTTCTTTTTTATTTTTCCATTATTCCTGTTTAAGTTTTTGATAAAAAATATTGCAACTTTAGTAATCACCTTACCGTGAAAAATTACAAAAAGAGTTTTCTTTTTCGATTAATTTTAATATATATAAATACCAAAAAGTAATTATTGAATCATCAGGTGTTTACTTGTTTTTATATACTTCGCCTTAATATATTTGAATCATTTATTATCATTTATTTTATATAAACTCCCTAGAGATTATTGAAACAAATTTAAAACTTTTTCTTTCTACAACTATACAATGTCGAAACAGAAAGTAACATTTGATTTATTTGATAATTATTCAATAACCAACTCATATAATAATAGATACTATTCAAATCACCACATGCAAAGCAATGCAACCTTTGGCAGAGATTCCGAAGAAGGAAGTCCAACAGATGTTAGGATTATAAATTCATCATCCTCAATAAATTCATTATTTGATGGTCCTGCTCCAACCAATTCACTCTCACAAACTACAACTATTACACCAGTAGTCTCTGGAAATGATATAAAGCCATTCTCAGAATATGAATTCTCAAGTATAATATCAAACAAGCTCTCACAACATCAACAATACCAACAACATCAACAACAACATGAACAACAGGTTCAGGGACAAGAAAAATTGGTGATTATACTAGTGGGATTACCTGCTTCTGGTAAATCAACCGTTTGCCAGCAACTAAAGCGCTTTATCAACAAGGGATCTACATATCGAGCAGAAGTATTTAATGCGGGAGATGTACGAAGAAGAAACTCGGTTTCATTTAATGATTCCGATTTCTTTAATCCTAACAACACTCAAGGCAAAGAAGCAAGAGAGTTGTATGCAACTATTACCGTCAATAATTTAATTCAATCTCTAAATGCAAACATCATAGATATTGGATTTTTGGATGCAACAAATACCACCCTAGAAAGAAGGAAGAGAATGATTAATACTATCGCGCAAGAAACTAAAGGAAATATCAAAGTTATCATTTTTGATATTCAATGTCATGACCCAAGATTATTAAACTTCAATATTAATGAAAAGGCAGATAATAACGACTACATAGGAAGGGACTACAAGTTAGCCATTGAAGACTTTAAGAAACGTACACAACATTACTATAAAGTGTACCAGCCAATTACTGAACAAGAATTAGATGATCATCCTTTGGCTATGTATATGAAGATCATTAACGCTGGTGAATCATTTGAATTTAGCCACGTTGATCCTAAGTTTAGGCAAGATTCACAGTTGTTTAAGGTATTGTGTGAATTTAAAGATGTTTATTATGAAATGGAAGGTAAACGTTATTTACTGTTAGTGAACAACTGGTATGAAAGGAAACAATAAAGGTTTATTTAAGGGTAATATATATATATATTTAATTGGGTTATATTTACGGGACTGTATTTTGTTTATAGATGTTCTACTTCATTTGATAGAATCGTTTATAGATTAATAAATTTACTATTCACTATATTTTTTTTAATTAACTTCTCTAATATCCTCCCAAACCAGGAATACCAGTATTTATTGCAATATTTTCTTCATCCTGTAAAGAACCAAGCCCAGGAACACTTAGCCCAGGAATACTTATTGAAGGGAAAGATGTCTTTTCTGTTTCCCCAACTCCCAGATTGGAGGTTGTTGTAGTAGTGGTTGCAGCAGCTGCAACAGCGCTCGGATCCTCCATCACTGCATTGACATTATTATTTACTGCATAATACCATGCACCATGCTTCTCATCTGTATACAACGCCTCTTTATAAGACATAGGATCGTTAGGTCTCGCGCGAGACCAGAATCTTGCAGTCTTGTCAGAACCAGCAGAACATAATAAATGCCCCATTGGATGATATTCCAAAGCATGGATAGCCTTCTCGTGCGCATATGGAATTTTATGTACTGAATCAATCAGGGAAGCAGTATTCAATCCACTTACGTTTCTCTTGTTTATGGAGGAGTTCGATTCTGGAATATACGAGTCTAATAAATAGTTGTTCATAGATCCATTGTATGCCGCAGTAGTTAACATTGAAGCATGCATTGGATGCCATGCCACGCACGATAAATCAGTTTCATGATCACGTAAGATTAGCATATCTTTCATAGTTCTCAAGTCAAAAACTCTACATGAACGATCTCTTGAAACAGAAGCCAACAATCTCCTAGTACCTGCTGGCTGGAAACGTGTTTTATTTACAGTATGTTTAAATCCATGTAAAGTGGTTATACAGGTAGATGCACGGGGGTCCCATAATTTGATTAAATTGTCTTTGGATCCACTGACAATTAAACCTAAATCAGGATGCCAATCTGCGGATTTGACTTCCCAATGATGTCCTGTTAAAGTTCTTTCTTCTTTCCCGTTATTGAAATTCCAGATCTTCAAAGTCGAATCATCTGCACATGTCAAGAACTTTGAATCATTAGGTGAAAATGCAATATCTCGAATCCCACTTGAATGTGCAGTAATGTTGTTCACATTATTAAAATTTGATTGCCAATATTTGACTTGTCCACTTTGATCCCCACTGAGTAACCATTCATCATTATATGAATATTTCAATGCCAATATCGGAGATTCATGTGCCTGCATAATGGTTTCAAAATTGAAAGTCATCCCATTCCAGAGTGTGAATTCACCACTATGAGATGCAACTAATAATCTTCTCCCTTCTGGTGTCCATTTCACAGCATTTATACTATGTTTTACTTTGTTCAGCGATAAATGAACGAATTTTGTCTGTATATCC
Source organism: Hemisphaericaspora haegerdaliae (assembly GCA_001655755.1). Lineage (NCBI taxonomy): Eukaryota > Fungi > Ascomycota > Pichiomycetes > Serinales > Debaryomycetaceae > Hemisphaericaspora > Hemisphaericaspora haegerdaliae. The sequence goes on from LQHL01001844.1 coordinate 51,525, forward strand.
ATCACAGCCATATTATTCCCATTATTTCTTCTATCCAAATTCATCGAAGACGAATATGCCAACGAGGGCATTAAATCTATTAAGTAGCTTGATTCGGGTCTAATTGTACCAATACGTTGTTGTCTCTTAGTCAAACCTAGAGATTTATGAATGTACCATCTACCCATATTATTACCATGATCAGCAATTCTTCTAAATGCGGCCTTTTTCTCTTGGGACGCAAGCTGCTGGTCAATGTTTTGTTGATACAATTGCGTCTTGTTTGATGATTGTCTTGGGTAATTTGTCAGCCCAGAGGTTCTATTTGCTCTATTTCCATTCTGGTTTTGGAATGGTTGTGGTGTGCCGTGCAGGGAATTGTTATACGAAGATCGATTATTATACATTGTGTCTATACCATTTGTAATATTTTAATTTGTAGGGTGGTCTAGATTGTTCTGCCTTGAAAAGGTTTTGCTCTTCCTAATGTTGAACTACATTGGCAATGTCGTACTGGAAAAGAGAGCATGTCGTATGATAGATAATGTCGCATAAATTGATGAGTGTAGCCACAGTTTTTCACGATTCACTCTGTCAATTCACTCTTCGTTTAAATCAATTTTCAAAGTTTAACCTTGAATATTTACATATATAATAGATTACATATATATGGAAGAAATGGAGAGACACGTGTGTTTTACTGCAAAATGAAGGAATTTCGGTTGTTCAGGAACCGTTCACAATGACAGTTATTTAATCTTGCCATTCAACAAAGCCCCATGGGTCCTGCCACTGAAAAAAAAGTTTTGCCATAACACCCCTTCTTATCTATTCGACACCACCCACGTAGATCAACTAAAAATACATAAAAGAATAAACAAACATGGTTGAAGTTTATTTTCACGATAATAATGATACCCCAGATGACTTCACAAAAGCACACAACTCAGGAGAACAGGTTTCTTTAGAAAAATTAGCCGAGATTGGTGTTTTCTACAAACAGATTACTAATATGGATGATTTAAATGCCTTAGCTAAAGAAAGAGAGTATAAGAATAGAGATGTTGTTAACTTAAACTTAGAAGCATTCAATAATGACCTTGATTCTTATAATGCCAAAATGCAACAATTCTACAAGGAACATTATCATGAAGATGAAGAAATTAGATATGTAGTAGAAGGAGAAGGTTATTTCGATGTTAGAGATAAGCAAGATAGATGGATTAGAGCTAAATTATCGCCTAATGATTTATTAATCTTGCCTGCTGGTATTTATCATCGCTTCACTTTAACTGATGAATTAAAACAAGTGACTGCAGTTAGATTGTTTAAAGATGAACCTAAGTGGGAAGCCATTAATCGTGATACTGGTAAAGTATCTGAAGCTCGTAAACAATATGCTGAAGGTATTGCCGTGTGAAGGATTTATCTATCTTGATTTTACTTCTGAATTTTTATTGTACTGGTTTATATTGATTTGAAAGACGTAAATATACACATGAACTTTTCAATTCTTCTTCAACCTTCAAGCTATTGGTTTCCTTGTACAATCTTGACGTTATTTGTCTTCATCCATGATTCCAAATGTTTTCTACTCTTCGTTAACTCTTGTTCAAGTTTCTCTCTTTGATCCTTTAAGGTATTCATTTCCTCACTTAAGATCTTTATCACTTCATCGATTGTCTTCTCGACTAATACGCCACCAATCATTTTGAAGCATTTTCTTCCCTTTCTCTTTTCCGGTTCTATGGCACTTAATGTGTTATCCACAATTGAGTGTTCTTGTAATTGTGTTGACACGCTTGATAATTGCGATTCTAAGTCACCGATTAACTCTTTATACCTATTGTACTCCTGTTGTAATACTTGTGATTTCTGTTCATCTGCTGCAGTGGACATTTTAGGATTCCGTTCTTCTATAAAGTTCCTGTTTGGCAATGATTAATCTTTCAAGGTGAAAAATCCCAGAAAAATTTAGTTAGCACTCGCGCATTTGAAAAAGGTTTTGCTTCAATCTATATTATGAAGATCTAATAAAATGAATACAAAAAGAGACAAAAATATTCTATTAAAGTAGCAAGCGTCTATTGAGAAGCCTATTCCTCTTCGTCGTCTTCATCTTCACCGCTGATTGGAATCTTAGTTAAATTGCTTAACAACTCAGACAATTTTTTAGCACTTGATTCGAAGAATTCCTTTTGTGCTTTGACGAATAACTTCAACAAATCAATGTTCTTAGATGGTCTTAATAAAGTTTTCATTTCTAAAACTGCAACCTCGGTGGCACTTACCAACTCATCTTCCTTGGCGATCAATTCTTCATTTTCGGGATCATCATCATATTGGGCCCTAATGATGTCGAAAGATGCTCTAGCGGAATAAACTTTTTTACGTAATTCATTAACCTTGATAAATTGTTCATTTAAAATAGTAACTAAACCATCGTGAACATCAGCCATTACGTTCTTATCTTGGTCTAACCTTGCAGCTGCAACTTCGTGATACGTGGATGAGACTTGTAAAAGAGCAAAAGAAAGTGGATTTTCAGAAGCCTTTAATTCTTCACTATGCTTGATTGCAATGCTTGATAATTGACCGTATAAAGTCTTAGCAAGATCTGGGGAAGTTGGTTGAATGGAGACTCCTTGGCCAGCTGGTTCAACTTGACCACTCCCAAGCAAAACCTTTTCTAATTCTTGAGGAGAAGAGACGTTCTTCAATTGATTAAATTTTGCACTAATAGTCCCACTCACATTCGCGTCTTTAATCTTGTTGATTGCATAGTTTCCTGGTGGGTAGTCGTAACTTACTTTTCCGTAAGTATCGTTGGTAAATTGGATCAAGTCAGTATACAACTTCAATAACAAGTCACAATTAGCTTCTAATTGTAAATAATCTTCAGGTAATTCACTAACCTCAACATTCAAATTGTTATTATTGGCTAATTGTTGAACTTGTTTAACTTGTTCGGAAATTAATTGAGTAGTCTTAGAAGCAAAAGGCTGTATAGATTCCTTAAATTGCTCAACAGTCTTACCAGCATTAACTTTAGAGAATGAATCAGAAAATGACTTACTAACTTGGTCCACAGATGGTAAGGACTCTTGAATAGCCTTCAAGTCGAAAGATGGGAATTTAAATGACATGGCACTTGTGGTTTAATTACAATAGAAGTCTAAAGCATTCGAAGAAAAATGTGGGAATATTGATACACTGTTGGCACAGTTGAAGGTTCTCGATCCATCCCAAAACGGAAATCTAAATCACGTGATATGAATTGATTCCAAGATTCGGTGGGATTCTCAACTAAGCAAAGATTATTGGTTGAACTTTTGGTAGTAACGGATTTTCAAGTAGGCAGTTCTGTGATTATTTAGTTCTTCTTATCATGCATGTCTAATGTGGTTTTAAAAAGATGGTCAATAAATTTCAGTCTTACACAAAAAATAGTAGTGCATATTTAATCATGCATCGCAACTTTTGATTTTATTGTTATCACATGTTGCATGAATACATTTGACTATGGCTTCTAGCACGACAGATACAGTATATCACAAGAAACAAGCGTCATATCATGACAAGCGAAATGTGGTCAATAAAGCACATTTAATCGAACCAATAATACGACACAGAATTCAGGATTCGATATTCTACAAACAACATCTTTTCTTATCCAATGAAGCCACCATCTTACCAATAATCGTAGAACAAGTGAACTATGTTTCGGGCACCGAGTCCAACGGTAAACCAAGTCCTTTGTTGTGTTGTTTATTGCGCTTATTGGAACTAGAACCGAAAAGGGAAATTATCAATACTTACTTAAGTCAGATAGGGTATAATGAATTTAAGTATTTAACGGCATTGACATTACTATACATAAGATTAGTGTACCCCAGTCAAGATGTCTATGAAAGTTTTGATTCATTCTTCAAAGATTCAAGGAAGCTTAGAGTGAAGTTAAAATCGCCAATTTTTGACGAAACTAATAGTCTTCCAATTAGATATAAATTATCCTATATAGACGAATGGGTAGATGATTTAATAACCAGGGAAAGAGTAGTTGATATAATTCTTCCCAGACTTATACCAAGAATCAATTTTGTACAACAAGGCATACTCCCACCACGTCAATATCGTCATCTTGACCTGGTAACTGGAAATGTTGATTCAGAGGTTTCGGACATTGAACCCAAATCTGATGAACAAGCAGATTCATATGAAAGTGATAGTGACTAGAAGTAGAAGAATATAAACATTATTTCTAACGGGTGCAACATGATCCAAAACTGTACACTCATGTATTTTAAATTTCTTGAAACTGGTTATTTTACAATGAGAAGACAAAAAAAACCAACTTAATATCATTACTTCTTTTGCTAGAAACATTCAATGTATATATAGCCAAACAAAAGCATAATGGCAATAACAAATCTACTAGAAGAACATCAGAACAATAGCAATCGCCGACTGGCGGAAGCGGCGTTGTATCATACGTCTAAGACTAAGATTTTGTTCGTAACTGTTTTGTTCGTAATTTCATTAGCCCTGTTTGTGATACAAACTGAGCTTACTTCCCAAGCATATTATTTGAATTTTGAGGAGCCTCTTATATTGTTATTAGTTACACATGGCTCGTGGTGGTTATTGTGGCCGATTCAAATAATTGCAATATCATTATTTAGAACCTGGCAAAAATTTAAACGAAACCAAGGGGGGAATAATTTATCCAATCCCAGAGTTCAATACCACCGAATACATTCAGAGTCCCACCTACTAGATGATGAACAACCTGGTTCTACTAACTATGTGACATATTTCAGAAAATGCATAGTTAAACAATTTCATAATATATATCATACATCTATATTGATCTATCAAGGAAATGTAAAAGGAGATCGAACGACAACTCATTTAAATCAGTTGATTGAAAATAGTGAACATATTCCTCATTCCAGTTCAATATCACAATGTGTGGTGGCATTTTTTAAAACCCCTTCAATCAAATACGTTACAATCAAAGCATTAATCATCACATGTGTTTTGACAGTCGCAGGTTTCACGTGGTACGGAGCCATGTCAATGACATATGCTGCTGATGTCACTGCTATCTACAATTGTTCAGCCTTCACCGCGTATGCGTTTGCAATTCCATTGTTGAATGAAAGATTTTCCTGGTTGAAGGCAAGCTCTGTTATAATTGCTATCTCGGGTGTGTTTATCGTGGCATATTCAGGAACTAGTTCAAAGACGGAGGATGATAGTAAGGTAGCATATCCATATAGATTCTGGGGTAATTTGATCATACTTATTGGAGCTGTATTGTACGGGTATTACGAAGTCTTGTATAAGAAATACCTATGTATTCCATATCATTTAGCTAAGATCATTACTCCTCGCCGACAACTGACATTTGCTAATTTTGTAATGGGTCTTTTCGGGTTGTTTACGTTTTTGATTGTTTTGGCAATGATTATATTTGGTGAAATATTTCATATTCATAAGTTTAACTTTTTTAATTATGGAACCAACACTTCAACAATTTGGGTTTATATTTCTGGTTCAATCATAAGCAATCTTTGTTTCAGTGCATCATTTTTATCACTTATGGCGTTGACAAGCCCTGTACTTTCGTCAGTTAGTTCTTTATTGACCATATTCCTAATTGGAATTGTTGAGTGGTGGGTCTTTGGCAATAAATTGGGGTTCCAACAATTGCTAGGTGATTTGTTAGTTGTGGTTGGTTTTGTAATGTTAACCGTTGCATCCTGGAAAGAAATCAGTGAAGGAAACGAGGAAGACGACGTTGAAGAAGCAAGTACATATTCGTTTGCATTGAGTACTGACGATAATATTACGTTATAGTTTGTATATCTTATTATATAGAGACAATTTTCATTGTGTACCATGATTAAATTTTTGCAGTATCAACGATCTGAAGAAAAATAATTGAAGAACATTGGAAATTTTTGCCATCATTATCTTTTTTTGTATTCATTTATTTGTAAGTACAGAGAACACACCCCATTGAAAAGCATATAGTATACACAATGACAGTAGACGATCATGATGTTAGTGGTTCTTTCAGTGGACTAATGCAAAACTTAAACTTGGATGCAAATCAATTCAAAGAATACGATGAATTAACATTCAACAGTCTCAATTTTCAACAACTCTCCATGTTGAAAACTGAAATAGAATCACAACTAACTCTATTGTTTGATTTATTAAGACAAAAATATAATTCAGATATGGAAACTCCATTGGTCACTTCGGATGGGTTCCCCAGAAGTGACATTGATGTTGTCAGTATAAGATTAATTAGGATTAGGATTATACGTTTAAGAAACGACGATAAAAAAATTATTAGTTTATTGGATGACAAAATGGCAGAAGAGTTTGCATCCCGAAAAGATCAGGTTGAAGAGGCAAGAGCAGCGTTAGAAACGGATAGCAGCAGACAACCGATGGGTCAACAGTACACTATTCCATTTGCCCAAGTCAGCGAGGTAGTGGCTGATGGGCCAGCAGACAAATGTGGATTGAAAGAAGGAGATCAATTTATATTATTTGATAATGATATACATGCTGCCAATAATAGAAAGCTTTCCGAGTTAGTAATCAGAGTTCGCTCCAAGGTAGATCAAAGTATAAATGTTGATATAAAGCGTGATGACGGAAGACTTAGTCTAGTTTTGAAACCAACAGAAAACTGGGAAGGTCAAGGTCTTTTAGGATGCCGTCTAGTTCCTATTTAGTGTTCCTATCTATTGTTCTTTATTTAGTAACAAGCGTGCTACAAGGATTGGAGTATTAACCACCGTGCAAGGTACTTGTAAATGTGAAAACATCCCCACTCTCAACAATATATTCTTCCATGCCTTCTAATTCCCAGTCAGTATCGTTTATGAGAACAAGAATTCCGGGTCTAACAGTTCCATCTTCAATGAATATAGGAATATCCTTGGGGTCAGCGATAATGGTTTTGGTTATATGATCTATTAATTCTTTGATGGTCGCTTCACCTTCCTCATAAGGTATAGTACATTTATGTTCTCTGACAGAATTAGATATCACATCTAAACCTCCCAAGAACTCGACTTTAACTTTGATTGTCATTACTTGTATAGTATTTTGTGGATGTTGATCTTACTTTTGAATCAAAAGAAGATGTGATGAGCTTTTTTGTGATTTCTTTTTCTGATTCTTTATAGACCAAATCTTCAAACAAACAGTGAAAGAAAACAACAAACACGGCGTTACCTTATGCGGATAGTTTAACCTGAATACTTCTAAAGTATACAACTAATAACTGAAGAGATACGTTTCTTACTATGCCCAGAAATAGTGGTAATTGCTTTGTACATTGTACCTATGAATATAAATACTATAGTATCCTGCATATAATCTATATGATTGATTTTTTCAGACACGTAAGTTTTGGATTAATGGAAAAAAGGGATCCATAAGTTTAGAAAGAATAGCAGTATAGGAAGAATTATAACATCAATTGAACCATCATGCTCAATCAATTGTATTTCATAGTTGGGTGTTTGTTGTTTGCATTTACACAAGTTGCGTCAGCAGCACAACAGAATGTTCTTGTGTTGTATGATCCGGTTTTAAATCTTCTTAATGATACAACAACTGTGTCAACTGAAGTCAATACATTTTTGAAGTATTTGAACAAAAAATTCGAAGTTAAATTGCTGACATATGATGACCCTGTTGAAATTCTTGTTGAAGATGACTTGAAAGCGTTTGATCATTTGGTTTTATTCCCAAGTTCTAAAAAACTGGTTAAGAATAAGCACAATTTAACTCATTCCAATTTATTAAAATTCATAAATGCCCAAGGTAACATTGTCTCGATTGCAAGTATAAAGAGTATTTTACCAGAGGGTATTAGAGTATTTTTGAATGAATTAGGTATTTATCCATCTCCAAAGAATTATAAGTACATTGATCATTTTAATTCTCAGAATGGTGAAGTTCAATTAAATGAAAAGAATGTTGTGAGTGGCAATAGATTAATCAAGAACTTAAAAGCCAAGGAATACAATGGACAGTCAGCTTTAATTTCAAACAATGACTTCATCTTTCCAATCTTAAAATCTTCTGCCACTGGGTACACCAACAAGATCGGCGAGCCTATTGACGAAGTCAAAACATGGACTTTTGGAGAACAAGGGTTCTTGGCAGTTGGATTGCAAGCTTTAAACAATGCCAGATTACTTTGGATTGGTTCCGATGAATTATTAGCTAATGATGGATTATACAAATGGGCATTCCAACAACAAGGTGTCTTAAAATTACAATTTGTTCAACATCATAAGGCAAATGCTCCAGAAGATGCTAATTCTACCTTATACAAAATTAAAGATCAAGCCATTTATACAATTGGTGTTTCTGAATTTCGCAATGGAAAATGGTATCCATTCAAAGTTGAAAACGATGAAGATCAATTACAATTATCTTTTAAGTTATTAGATCCATATCAAAGACTTAACTTATTGCCATTGGGACCGGTTTCTTCCGAAAATGATAATATTTTAGATACTTATGCATATTATGTAAACTTCACTATTCCAGATCATCATGGTATGTTCACTTTTGAATTGGATTATAAGCGTGTTGGCTTAAGTTACTTGGAAGATAAGAGAGTTGTTACAGTTAGACACTTGGCCAATGATGAATTCAAGAGATCATGGGATATCACCAACGCTTGGTTATACGTTGCCTGTGCTGCATTGGTTATTATTGGATGGTTCTTCTTTGTGGTTTTTTATATCTATGTTGGAAATACCAACTATGAAAAGAAGAATATTTAAAAAAACAAACCTATAGAGAATATACTTTTCCAAGATTATAGTTAGTAAAAATAAATATACGATGTTGTCAACTTTCAAAAAGCAATCGAACTCTTTTTCTTGAATCAGATATGTTTTTCTACTATCTTTTAAACAACTATCTTCAATGTTTTTGAAAACTCAGTTGTCCCTATCAAGTTAATCATCATTTCAAGAATAGGCTATTGCTTCCTTCAAGTAAACAAAATCGTAGTAAACTGGATATTCTGTTTATACAGACAAACACATATCTTGACATCTACGTGTAAATTCATATAAACAGCGACAGTTACACTTAAATTCGTCAACAATTTAAAGTGATTGTTTGAAAAAGAACAGGAGAAGAGATGTGGGTGAATTTTTTTTTCCGTTCTACACTCTTTAATACTTTGTTGGTTTTGTATTTCCGGGTAAATTTATTAACTGCGTTGATTCCCTAATTGTAACAACAACACTTTATAGAAAAACGAAACCAACTGGAAGATGTGTTAGCAAGGGTCTTCCGAGATTAACCATTGAAAAAGTCAGAGTTTACTCTATATAGAAGAGTACTAGCTGGAAATCACTCAGACACATAATTTTTATAGACAATGTTTCATTTGGCTTCTTCGTTATACACACAATATTCTAAACGAGAACAATATAATATTCTAATATTGGGACTAGATAATGCAGGAAAGACGACTTTCTTGGAACATGTCAAGTTATTGTACCCGTCTCCGACAAGTGATCATTCCAAGAAGAAGAAATCGAAACATACGGATGAATTAAATCAAGAAAGAACAACTTCAGATATTTTGAAAGGGAAACGCATCCTTCCAACCGTGGGTCAAAATACAACTACAATAAAATTCGAGTCATCATTAGAGACACATTTATCATCACAATTTAAGAATATCAATTTAAAATTCTGGGACTTGGGTGGACAGAAATCACTTCGAAATATGTGGTCCAGGTATTTTAAACAATGTCATGGAATAATATTTATAATTGATTCGACAGATACTGCACGTTTCCAAGAATGTTACGAGACTTTAATCGACATTGCCCACGATGATAGTTGGATAGATGAAACTGGAAGCACTGTGAATGTGCCGATTTTAATGTTAGCAAATAAACAAGATTTACCTCAAGCTGTTGATCTAGTATCCTTGAAAACTGGTGTATTTATTAAATTGGTCAGTGAATTAGAAGCTACTGATTCCAAATTATTGTCTGTTAGTGTGTTGGAAAACCAAGGATTGAAAGAAAGCTTAGAGTGGTTAGTCACAAGATTGATATATAATAAAAGTAATAAGTTGCCAGAATACAAGTGATATTTATTTTCAAAAATTTGTTCATTTTTTGAACTAAAATTAATGCTAGTCCTACCAAGAATATTAAGCATGTAGCACTTTTCAATTTTTGTTTCTAGAGGTACCATTTTTGATTTTCAGAGATGGGTTTTTAGATAGAAAAAATTCATAAGATCAAATGTGATCCTTGTTACCACTTAGAATATTGTAGTCTATACATAACATATCAGCAATTGGTTGGGTATTAGTCTGGAACGGGATCTTTGTCGAGTCATATTAAGTAAATTTATGCATATCAACGAAAATCTATAATAATATACTTTAGTGGGTATGATATTGGTCATACACACGATCCCTGTTACTGCGATATCGCTTACTTCTAAATCCTTTTTTAAGGGATGATTGAGAAATCGGAAGAGTTATTTTTTTTCTGTTCATTTTATCCGCTTTATTGTCTGATTTGTGACGTCATGATCTCAGATTTAGGTTACCGAAGAATTAAGGACACAAGAGTATTAAGATTTGCTAGCAATGTCTAATTCGTATAAATGATATTATACTAAACCAGTGCCTCTGACTTTGCTTCCTCCCAATAGCTACTAAAATCTTCAAAGAATAGAACTTCACAGAGTGAACAAAAGCATTGAAAAATTAATAAAAATTTGTGGGGAGTGGGAGTGAAAATTAGAACGAGTGACTACTTTACTTCCTTCTTCTTCATTGACTGCAAAATTATTAATTTTCTTTTTTTTTTTGGTTGGAAAGTTTTTCAAGGGGTGTCATTGCCCCAAATTATATTCTCTTTCAGTTACATAGTAATACATAACCTAATAACAAATTTCATTTTACTAAGAATCAAATTAAAAGCCTTGAAGCCCTGCATATAACCATTATATTGGTTATATATTAGGTTTACCCTCATATATATATACGTAGTCATTCATTTCATCGTTCAGAATGTCGATTTTCAAAATTTTCTCTTTCTTTAAAAGTAATGAGCTTTTATTGATCATACATACTTTATTTCAATTGACTTTTAACAAGCTAACCTTATAAAGCAATATTACTTTTATCTGCTATTTCTATTATTATTGTTATTCATTTTTTAAAATTCCAAAAATATATATCAAAAACTAGTTATGAGTTCTGATTCTAACTTATTAAAAAAAATAAACCCATTCAGAAGAAAATCAAAAGATCATTCATCTTCAAAACAGCCAGAAGACGTATCAACGAAAAAGGATACCACTGATGAGGTCGTAGATGAAGCATTGAATGAGGGTCGTAAATTTTTCCAATTACACCGAAAATCACACAATTCATCAACATCAGACAACAAAGAGAAGGACCTTGAAATTGGTCACAAGCAAGAAGAGACCATAACTGAAACTTCCGTGGGCAGAGTAACCACAAGTCCACCAAATGTACATCACCAGCCTAAGGGGAGAAAGGCTCCTTCAAGTGATTTAGCAGGGGTTTTGGAAGATATGCCAAAAAATATCCCAGCTATTGTAACAGGAACTGATGGAGAACAGAATTTTGGCAATGTTGCTGGTTCCAAACAATCAGATATTAGAGGGCCACAATTGGATGATGAATCTGGTAAGTATATCAATCATTTGGAAAGCGAATTAGAAAATCGTTCAAAAGAAACTAAACCTCACCCCGGTGAAAATTTGCAGTCTCAACAAGACATCAAAGGCCACGATTTTGCATCTCCTGAAGGAAATTTGAAATCAGTAAATACCGATTCATCAAGGTATTCCGATCTAGATGATCAAATCAATCAAAATGAAGAATATATGAAGAAGTTAAGAGAAGACCCTGCGAATGCTTCCATTATGACAGCGCATGATGCTCCTATTGATACTCCAAAACTCGAAGATTCAAATGCACAAGGTGATATGACAAGAAATGTGCCATCTGATTTACATATTTCTCATGGTCCCGATAATGTCGTTTCAAAGAAGGATATATCAGTGGGTAAATCAATGATTGATGAAGCCGCAAATGCCGCTACAGAGATTTCGGAACTACCAGCCCATCAAAGTGGGAATATAGAAGCTCAGAAAAGTGAAAAGGAACCCAAAATAGTATCTGATGCAGCTGCCAGGGACGTTGAAGGTGCCGCATTTACTGAGAATAAACATTTCGAGGAGATGGAAGACACTGTTGCGGCACATAATATCAAGCATGGCCATGTAAATGAGAAAAAATCATTGCTTGAAATTGCTGAAGGGGCCGATTCTGAAATTGGTCAATTACCTACTCATTCAGAGACATTGGAGGCTGGTCCTGAAGAGCAAGCTGGTTCTAATATTTCAGGGTTGGAAAAAGACGTTAACATTTCAGGGGGGGTTGACACTAATGTATCTATGAAGAACAGAGATATGGGTATCAATATGGATGATGTTGATTTGAATAAGGACACAAAAGCCAATTTGAACAAAGAGATGGGAATTAACTTGGGCGATGTTGATGTTCCAGAGGGATCAAACATCAACAAAAATATGGATGTTGGAATGAAGAAAGATTTGAATATGGATATGAATACTGATGTAAATACGGGAACCAATTCTAACTTAGATAAGGAAATAAACAAGGATAAGATTTCGAAATTAGACAAAGATTTGGGTATGAATTTGGATGTGAATGAACCTGATTATAATTCCAAGATGAATGCTGGTGCAGTTGGTATCGGTGCTGGTATTGCTGCTGGAGTTGGAGTTGGCGCAGTTGCAGCAGGTATGCAACTGAGAAGCGATAAGAATGGGGATAAAGATATGAATTTGGAAAAGGATATGGGTAAGAATTTTGATAAACTTGAACCTGATCTCGATGCGAAAGTGAATGTTGGTGCATCTGGTGGTGTTTCTAAGCCTGAAATGGAAATCAGTTCGAAGGATGTCCCTGCTAGTACGAAGTTAAAGAAAGATCCCGAACCTTCGCTTTCTATGTCGAAACAAGAACACAAGAAGAGCTTATTAGCATCAATTGGTGATGTTTTCCATTTAGGGAGATCGTCAAAGTCTCCTACGGAAGAAAAGAACATAGATGATGGGGTAAATATTGACAGTATCAATAAACCAGATATGTCAGATAAAGTTCAAGGTGTCAAAGGTGAATTGACTGGTAGTTCTGAAGTTGATGTTAACGCCAAAGAACCTGAAATGAATATTGAAGGTCAAGATTTAGATATTGACAAACCAACCACCCAAACGGGCATCTCAAAGGATGAAGTAGGTTTTTCTAGAGATATTTGCGAGCCAATGGATACTACCAAAGGGCCTCTCATGAAGATGTCATCACCAAAGGAAAGAGTTCCAACTGTAAGTTCTGAAATCAAATCAAAGAATATTGCAGAGGCAGAAATGCCTTCTTCAACTGCAGATACTGATGTTCACATTCTTGGAGGCGAAGCTAAGGGTCCAGAAATGGGTGGAAAACTAGCAACTGCTGGTACTCAACATGCCGAGCATCTTAAAGGTATGAAACTGGACTTCGCGGCGGCAAATGAAAAATTCGATATTGAAGGCAATTTCAACAAAGATAACAAAGATGTGAGTATGAACATGGAAGGTTTTGATGATAATTCCAAAGATATGAGTAATCCAAAGAAAGAATCTGGCACTGGTGAAATGGATTTCAAGAGTGAGATGAAGATGGATAAGTCAATCGATATGCAAGCTCCAAGCAAAGATGTCGGTTCTCCAACTGGAGATATCGATGCTGGTACTGCTGCATTGGGTGCGGCAACTGCTGGTTTGGTTGGTTACGGTGCAATGAAAGCTAAAGAAGCGAAATCCAAGGATATCGAACCCGAATTGAACGCTGATAGGAAAGGATTGGATCTGAACGTGGAAGGTACTGATACCAATATGCCCGTGGATATGGATGCTTCAAAGAAAGATATTGAACCTGGTGACATGAACCTTAGCGGCGACATTGATGAACCTGCCGTCGAAGAATTTAAGAAGGATATGGGTTCTCCATCGAGTGAACATAAGCGTCTTGGTTTGTTCCACACTGGTTCCAAGGATAAAAGTAATTCTCCAAAGAAGGGTATTTTCGGTGCATCGTTATTCAAGAAGAAGAGTCCCACAAAGAAGGAAGTTCCTAGTGAATCATTATCTGATAAAGCTGCTAATGTTGACTTAAGTTCCCCAATGCCAAATAAACCAGAGTCAGATAAATTAGAAATGTCGACCCCAGGAGATATTGAATATGAAAGTAAGTTAGAAGTGGACAAGGGATTAAACGCTCTAGAGAAATCAACTGCTAGTGGCAAAGAAATGGATCAGTCTGACTTATCTAAGAGAACTGGCGAGCTTCGAGGTGATATGCATGGTACCGGTCTTTCAAAATCAGTTGATGAACCAGTAAACGAGTGTGAGCTTTCCAAGGATCCATTGATTTCCAAAGATGTTGATCTTCCTGAAGAAAGGAATCTTGAAATGTCGGGAGATATGAAGACTCCAAATATAAACAAACAGAAAGAAGCAGATACTGAAGGTAAGCATGGTTTAGAATCAGATGCAGGTATAATTGGAGCTGCTGTTGCAGGCGCAGTTGCCTATGGTGCTACAAAATCTGGCATGGACAAAGATGTTGACGAGTCCATCAATGCCAACAAGGGTTCCAAGATGCAAGGCAAAGATATGAAGGTGGAAGGTGCTGTCGATTCTAAAGCCCCGGAGATGTCTACATCCAAATCGAAGGATTCTTCCTTGAAGGGGATCTTAAGTGGTGGTTTATTTCATAGAAAGAAGTCCAAAGATAAAATCCCAACCTCAAAGACTGAAGTTGATGCAAAATCGTCCAAAGCTAAAGAATCTGAAGTGGGTAAATTATCAGAACCAGTTGGTAACTTGAGAGAAACGGGTATTTCGAAGCCTACTGATGAAGTTCCCGAAGGGTCTTTGAGTAAGGATTTATCAGTCCAAGAAGCAGTTCCCAAAGAGACTAGTACAGGAATAGTTGAGGGAATCGAGGAAGCTAGGAGAGATGTAAACAAAGGTTCAAAGAATGATTGGCCCGAATACTCAACTGATAAAGGGAATCACACGGGTGCTAAGATCGCTGCTGGCATTGGTGGTGCCACGGTTTTAACTGCTGCTGCACTTCATACAAATAGGAAAACGAATGCAGAGGGTTCGGAGGCTGAAGAAACAGGTATGGATTATGCCAAGGAAAGGCATACTTCTGAAACACGTTTGGAGACCAATGCAAAAGGTAAAAACGAAGAATCGTTACCAGCCGGAAAGCGTCACAGTTGGTCAGGTACCACTAAAGATAAGGATTCGAAGAAGGGTATATTTGCTTCCATTGGTTCCTTTGGTAGGCATAGCAAGTCCAGTGGTCCGGTTTCAAAAGATGCAAAGTATGGTGGTGATATAGAAGGTGCAGAAATCTCTGAAATGGGAGTTACTAATGCTGACGTTTCTGGTGAACCAATTGTGCCAAGTGTGGGAACAACAGGTGAACAAGAAAGGAACATCGATCTTCCCGTAGATGAAATGAATCTTCCTGTTGGAATAGAAGGTATCCATGATGAACGAATTCCACAACTTGGAGGTGTTGAACCTTCTACAAGTGATACCAGTGATATGAGAAACAAAGTTTCTGGTGCTAAATTTAATGTGACAAAACCAGTTGATGTTGATGACATGGAAAAGGATATTGACTTTGACGAAACTTCGCATATTAAGCCTACTGATGAGTTGTTCGCAGCAAAGACGCTTGATCCAAAAACTATGAAACAAGAAGACAATAAAGAGGATTTCCTTTCTAAAGATGTAGCTGGAATGCCATTGGAAGGTAGGGTACTTGGTGAACCTGAAACTAGTGTTGCTGGGTTAGAACCTTCTGATCAAATTCACAAGGGTATTCCTGCTGCTGTTTCTGGCGTTGGTGCGGGACTTGCGGCAGGAATTGCTGGTTACGAACTTAGTGGTGAAGATATTGAAAAGGATAAGGATGCTGTTACCAGAGGCGGTATTTTACCTGGTATGAAGACAAAGAGTTCTACCGATGATGAGAATGCTGTTGTTGACATTATTGGAATTAAAGACCGTGATGAAGCCTTCCGTGCAGCTCTGAAAGTTGCTAAGAAGTTGGATGAAGAAGATGTTACTGTTCCTCCCGGAAAATTGACTATTGACATGAGCAAACAAAAAATTTACAAACCAGATGCAGATGTACCAAGAAGTATCCCAGGGCAAATGGAAATGGATAAATCAAAGGATTCTGAAGTATCATCTGGAATTACTGGAAGTTTGGAAACTTCAAATATGAATATGCCAACATCCTTCTCTGTTGGTAACGAAAGAGGCGTTGCTACCGGATTAGCAGCTGCAGGAGCTACTCTAGCTGCTCCAGCAATGGAGATAGGTTCACGTCATGGGAAAAAGCACAAATTGCCTGATGACAATGAAGAAGATATCTATGTTAATGTTAAGGGAGTGCATGATAGTGATTTTGCTACCAAACTAGCTCGCAAGGTGGTATCTAGATTGCAGAAATCACATTCGAATGAGCTTGAAAAGTTGACCGAGATTCATGTTGATGCAACATCTGGTGATGTTGTGGATACAGATGGTAATGAGATTGCACATTATGGCGATTTAGCAACTATTCAAATGGCTGGTAGAAGAGGAAGTATTCAAGATTTCGCAAAATCAACAATCGAATCTGGTTTGGAGGTTGGTAAACCACTAGATACCGGTGCTTCAGATACTGGTTCACTTCCTTCTCGTGTGCATCACGAGGGGATGTATCCTTCTTCTTCTGAACCGATTGGAAAGAGTAGAAGCGAAGGGATGTCCAGAGGTGTGGAAGTGGAAGAAGAAGAAGATCGTGGATTTTCCCCATCATCCAGCAGCTCGAGTCTTGAGAAGCCGGCAACAAGATTCCGTCATTTGTTAAATGAAGGAGCTAATTATACTACCGATTCGTTAGGTAATACAATCATTAAAGGTCCTCCTAAATTATGCAGTGGTGAACAATACGAAACACCAAGAAGTGTAGCATTGCCAGAAGTCAAATCAGACAAGTTGAAGACATCGTTAGCTTCTGATTTGCGAGCATCTCCATCGCCTGGTATACATGCAGGGGACGTTAGTGGAGATGGATATTCCATGCCCGGCTCATGGGATTAATTACGTTCGTTATTCATTTATTTTTTTAATGTTTTCACCATTTTGTTTTTAATTAAGTATGATCATGTTTTAAATATATTGTTTTATATCTTTATCAAAATTTCTCTATTCAAAGTGTTGCAGAGAAAGTTTTACAATGAAACCTCTAATATCAGGGGAAAAGTTGCCATAAAAATCCATACATTAAACCTGAATTTAAAAAAAAAGAGTAAAAACTAATTATACAATCTTCTATCCAACTCTCGTAGAACGTTAGCCACAGATTGAACTTCTACTTGCATTCCTCTTGTGGTCAATTTTCCGACCAATGTACTAAAATCGACAGAATTAAACTTCTTATGACGGGATAGCGTCTTATATGCGTCAGAACAAGGAATGAAAATGCCCTGATTAGTAGAATTCTGACCAGAACTACTATTACTATTACCAAGTGGGGTAGATGGTGCTGTGGCTGCTACTGCTGCAGCTGCATTTGCCGCAGCTAATAGAGGTTGCATCCCAGAAGATATAACCAGTGAAGAACTGGTCCTTGAAATTGATGCTCCTTGAGATGAATCAGTTTTGCTGGCCACAGTAGTACAGAATAATGTAGACATTGGGTCTAGTTGACATTGACGACAAGTACCTGGATTCCCAGTACATTCATTGCTAGAATCATTGATTGAATCTGCACTTGTGGGTGCCACTGTTGTTGAAGTACTTTTTCTTGACATAACAGTCGGAACTGCTCCTGGTGTTAAATTTTTAATTTCACGAATTTCAACAGAAGGTCCCGGATGCATTACCGGTAATGCTTTTTTGGTAAATCCGTTTGCTTTATTATTAAATTGAATTGGAGGCAATATCTTATCATACATTCCGATGTCGATCTCTTGTTGCTCGTCGATTTCCTTGATTGGCTCATTCAAAGAATTATTCAACTTTGCTGCCTCTTTTGCTGCCTCACGACAAACACACGGGGTATCGTCTGAACAGAATCCACAATTCTCCACTGGAGAGCCTTCGTCAAATCCATTATTTACTTCACTCGAAGGAGGTGGTAATTTTGCAATCTGAGACTTCTTCAATTTCTTCAAATCCGGCATTGGTTTCGTTTTCGTTGCGAATTGCTTAGTGAAATCAATTTCTTGTGTCTCTTCAACTGAAAATATCTTTCTTTTCTTAGATAAAGATACCGCCGGCATTGGCTC
Organism: Hemisphaericaspora haegerdaliae; assembly: GCA_001655755.1. Lineage (NCBI taxonomy): Eukaryota > Fungi > Ascomycota > Pichiomycetes > Serinales > Debaryomycetaceae > Hemisphaericaspora > Hemisphaericaspora haegerdaliae. The sequence continues at coordinate 69,992 of LQHL01001844.1, forward strand.
AAACGAATCAATTTGTTCTTGTAAGGTTTTATCAATGTTTTGGGGGGCTTTCTTTGGCTCCTTTAAACCAACTGATTCACATAGGCATTCGTCCTTTATACAAATACCACAATCATAATTAGAGGAATCTATCGAAACCGGTTTGCCAGGCGTGTTGTTCTTTGATACGGGTGTTAGGGTATTTGTTGCGGGTAGAATCTTTTGATTAAGATTATACAAACCTGGTGGTGAATCTGCTGATGGGGCAGGCGATATTTGTTGAACTGAGTAAGATGAACTAGACGGTGAAGACGCATTTAATGGTGACGCATGATTGCTGCGTTCCCCTAATGAAAACGACGGCCTGATGCTCTGTTGATTGTTCCCTGGTGAGCCTCTATTTATTTGTTGTTGTTGTAACGGTGACTGTTGTTGCTGAAATCTTGCTTGCGAATTCTTGATTTGACCGACTTCTTGTTTGAGCAGTTCCATGCTCTTCATCAAGAATTGATTTTCTACCTTTAGTTTATTTATGGTGTTGAGCAACGCCATCTCTTTGATGTCTTTCTCCTTTTCCACTTCCATTAACTTCTGTTCAAGTTCTTGAACTCGTGTAGCCCTTCTTTCTCTAAATGCCCGTTGAGCTGCTCTGTTTTGAGCCTTTCTCTTAGAAGCAGGGGTATCCACGCTTGGTTTCCTTCCTGGTTTTGGTCTTGGAGGTAGAACCCATTCTCTGGATGTAACGATTTGACTAACACTTTTGGGCACTAGATTAGCAGAAACTGGAGGTGATTGTACACTGGTTTTAGATATCATTGTTCTTGGCTGTGACGCTCCAGATGCGGGTGGAGATGATGCTATGGCTATTGGTGAAGGAGCCTGTCTGGGTGCTATACTTGATCCCTTATAATTCATCTTATAACCTTATGTATAAAATTTTCGGTGGACTTTTTTTCCTGTGTGATACGCTGTGTAGTTTCTTTTTCTGACTCTTCTGAAGAAGGTATGAGGTAACTCGACTAGGAGAATGACTTGTCTGCGTTTCTTGATCAAGCTTAATTGGAAAGAGATGATGTATTTGACCCACTCGCCTTTGGATGGATGGACTAGGAAGATTTCAGAAAATGTTTTTGTAGGAAAAAAAACTGGAAAGGGGAAATTTCAATATAGTTTTATTATATTGAAAGAGAAACTGATGGAAAAGATAAAATTTGTTTTGTGCAATTTCATATTTTTTAAAGTTATGTTATTTTTTTTCCTTGTTTCCGATTTACGTCTGAACCAGAAATGATTGGCTGTAATGAGATCGGCAATTAAATTTCAAGGAAATCATTACAAGTTCAGCCTTATTTGCTCAATATATCTCTTTCGGATTACACAAGTGACAGGTGTTCCAATGCCTCCCCTCTCTACTTTATAAGGAAAAGCTACTCATTCTCTGTGGTGGTTGCACAGTATCTTGGGAGCACACTAATATAAGAGGCACATTAATAGCTTCAATTATATTTTTCTTTGAAGAGAAGATTGCTCTTAAGCCAAGAATTTTATATATTAGTTGAAGGGCAATTGAATTACTAACCAAAAGTTAACTGAGTTTGAAGACAAACCCGATATCGTCAATATTTCTGATACTTTATATGAGAACTTAATATGTACAAAGACAATGGAAATTGGCAGACATCTGCTTGGGGCCCCTAAGTAAAGCAATTGTTCGAAGGAACCAAAAAAAGATCAGATAGACTTTGAAAGTAGTTGAATTTCTATTTTTCCGACTTCGGATCAGATAAAAAATATGTTAGATTTTCTGCCCTAATCATTTTGTCCGCTTATGGATAGTGAAAACCACTTTCCATTTTGAGGCAAATATGAGCACATAAAAGTTGTTCAACTAACCTCAACTGAAAACTAAAGCAAAAGATTCTGTTGGATTAAATTTATTTAATACTGTATTTTACGTCTGAGCTCAACAACGTCTCAACAAGATGATCCAGATTCGATACTATTCGGGTAAAATCACGAACCAAGGATCAAATGGCCTTCATAAAGAACATTCAAGATTTTGGGAGTAAGCCTCTTATTTTGGTTGCAAATTTGTATCCCAAACGCAATTTTTTACCATTTGTGTATTACGTATATATACAAGTTATAAAATAGAATATTCCTACAGTTGCATGAGCGACCCCTTCTACTTTTGAGCAGCTTCTTTGGCTCTTTCAGCTTGAGCTTTGGCAATATCTTCAGCAGATGGAGCACCTTCTGTAATTAACTTGTTTAAGGTAACCTTACCAAATTCATCCTTTAACTTTTGTTCTTCCTCCAAGAATTTATGAGCATTTTCACGCAAATACTTTTGGAAATGTTCATATTGCAATTGGCCATGTTCTCTAATTAAGTCCAAAGGCATCTTTGGTTCTTTAGCGATGGATGGCATTCCTAACAACTTGGCAACAAAGGTGGCGGCATTTGGTTGTCCTGCGTTCTTGTGATCCTTGGCCCATTGTTCTCTTAATCTTCTTTCACGGTCGGCAAATTCTTCAACAATCTTAGATTTATCCTTATAAGTATTCAAAATTGGTCTCACATCAGCAAACTGTTGAGTTGCTAAGTATTCTAAGAATGGGATTAACGAAATTAAATAATCATCAGCCTTACCATCCCATTTATTAACAACGATAGCATTTTCCGGTTGCATAGAAACGGTATCTTCTTCAACATCAATAATAACAGTCTTGGCTAAGTCACGGTTCAACAATGATAAATCTTTAATTAACTTTCCATCCTTGTAGCGACAGCCCTCTCTGAAAAGAGCATAGGAAATGTAAGCGTGATATGGATCCAATTTTCCAACAGTCTTGTCGGAATACATTTGGGAATTGGATGAAAAGATAACAATTTCATAGTATTGAGATACATAACCCAAGAAGTAATCCAACCCTGGTCTCTTGGCGGTTCTCCAACCATGTTGAGTATCCCAATTAGAATGAATCAACAAATCATCTAAAGTTAAAACCAAAGTCAATGGACGACGGTATGCCTCTGGAGCTGCAGGTGGTAATAGGTTTTCGAAAGCTGGTTCAGAGAAAAATGTAAACAAGGAACCTAATCTCTTGTTTAATCTAGCATACATCAATTGTGGAGTGTAGCCATTATCAATGTCTTTACCATCCATTTCTTCTTTTTCCTTTTCAGAATCCCAATCTCTACTCATAAAACCTACACCGGCTAATCCACCTACCAAACTCATTAAGTAAAACAAATTGGCATATCTCTCACGTTGTATATCTTTTGAAGTTTGAGCCCTTCTTCTCTTTCTTTTTGTTTTCTCATCTCCTGATGATGGTTCTTCACCTTCACCTTCGTTTAATTTTGTTTCCTTGGTTTCTAAATCTTCAAATCCAGCTCTAGCCAAGATATCATCAGTTAAAAAAGATTGAGCACCTCCGTCTTGTTTCTTGTCAGTTTGCTTCTTTTCAGTAGAGTAGAATTTGATGGATTGGAATTTAGATGTGGTTGTTCTGTTGATAACGGAAGTCGTAGGAACACGTAACGATGTACGAACACTTGCTGATAAGGCTCTGCCTAAGAATCTTGTTTGATTTCTTAACATGACTCGCTCACTTTGAACCGATTTCAAGATTAAACCTAATAGCTAATGAAGAATCGTTGAATTGAAAAATGTGATGTGAAAAAGCTACAAAAAAATTTTTTTTTTTCGTTGTGTATTCTCT
>LQHL01001851.1:0-23549 GCA_001655755.1 Hemisphaericaspora haegerdaliae
ATGTTGCCGTTGTTTACTTTTAAGTATGGATATACAAAGTGTTTGAATTTTCAATTTCAATGAGACGTACAAGAAAATTTGTCGTCATTTATATATTTGTAAACTGGGAAACATTCGCCGGTCTTTTAATTTTTTCCAATAGCCCCGCAACCAGTTATTTATTTCGTAGTACTAAAGAAAAGGCAATATTCTGAGTTAACTTATCTGTATATAAATAAAGTATACATTGTCCTCATTGTACCATGGTGACCATTTTATTCCTTACAAAACAAAGTTACATTGGACTTCAATATGCAAGAAACGGGCAATCTAACTTACCTTACAAGAGATATATTTATTTACCTTAGGTGGTCGTAGATACCCTGCCTCGTACCTTCATCACACTTACCTTGACTGGGGACTTTCAAATAACTTTACTGACTGGGGATTCTGATTTTTTCAATGCCCTTGGACTGATTGGAACAAGGCTTGTTACTACTCACTGTTATTTCATCCTAATATCTACAGCATGATATATGATTACTTTGACCTAATACCTTCTTTGCAGCTACTTATACCTTCCTCAATTCTATTTATTCTAAATGGCTACCTTCGGATCTTCCTAGTACTAGCTATCGTCTTTGATCTAATCTTGGCCGGTATTCCTTGTTCCTTGTAAACGCTTGTATTATCTATCATTCATAGCTTATATTCTCTATTTATCATACTATCTACTACGCATTTTTACCCATATAGTACATTCGTTTGGTTATTCTCGTGAATCTCTTTCTCTGATTCTACACCTACCTATGCTGAACTTTACTTTGCGAGTTCTAATGACCTCACCTTAATTCCACCGTTTTCTACAATATATTATCACAAACTCTCAACATATACATGAAGCTTGATGGTTAATTCAGCAACTTATTCATACTTATCTTGCAAAGGGAGACTCCAGATGTGACCATAATACAGATTATCTTGTCGGAATATCATTGGTCAATTATCTATTCGGATATTTAAAAACTATCTCTACATTCACCTATCTACTAACAGCTACCTGGTCCAAGATCACCTCCAATGGAACCACGAGGATCAATTAGAGCTTTCAACTACTCTAACACTCTTTGAAAATATCTACTGATATCTTTGTCCCCTTCTTAAATAAAATGTACACTAATTTTAATTCTCACAATACTTAGCATCAACTACGTTATCATTCTATGATCAAACGATAGAACCCGTAGATTCACAACTACTACATTCTTCATATATTCCCTTCACACTATACGTGCATATATCAACATATGCTGAAGACACTATTGCAATTTCAAAAATAAAAATTCTATCCCTAGTATTCCCCACCATAGTTAGCATGGAAACAACCATGGGAATGTCCAAACTCAATCTATCATCATTTGGCAATCTTTTGCAAAACAATCCTTATTCACTATCATTAGACGCTCCTCGCATGACTACCTTGTCTTGAGAATCAAGTTTGACAAAAATTTCAAGGCACTTTCAATTTCATCATTAGTTATGGGTGACCAGCTAAAATTTTCAATTCCTGCTTGTTCTTCTTTAAGTTTTCATTGCCAACATGGTTACAATTCACAATTCCTACTCAATCCATTACTTCTTATTCCAAAAGATTATATTGTTTGTATGTTGAATTGTGGTATATGACTAAGTAATTTTTAAAAATATTTCTAATTTGACATGAATAAATTCCCATTTCATCAAATTGGTCATTATCATCAGAATCTGCAGCCAGTAGTCTATCTCTAGTATCATTTTAACATGAAAAATCTTAGTGTTGATCAATAATCTGTAATTGTTCTCTAAACATTCTGGTTGAATAATTAAAAAAATATCAACTGGCACAACTTGTAAATTCAAACCTCAAAATGTGCCAACTTCTTTGAATGTAGTTTGCACTTATATCCTACCTTATGGCCAATCATAAATGAAGAGATGCAGGCCCAAGAATTCCCCTATAGTAATCAGTAACATTTTCCGAATTTAATTCAAGTGTTGAAAAACTCAATTTGGGATTACACCTGAAGCAATGGAGATTTAAAGATTATGTCAATGGTACTCAAATGACTTGTTCATTCGCTATTCAAAGTTGATGAAATATTAGCTATACTAAAATGATTCCATTGCTTTTTAGTTCATTTCAATATTTGATCTTGTTTTTGCCATCCAAAAAATTCGAGTTGAATAATTACTTAAGCTTCTAATATCCAAACTGCTAGCTAAAAATGGATTGCAGTTAATTCAATGATCCTGATCTAATGATGGAACAAAATTGATCATGAAATTGTTGGTGTAGTCGATTATCCTTGGGATGAACCTATTAGTGGGTTGATTTGACTGAATCTTTTTTTTTTTCAACAAAAGATAAGATCAAAAGAAGAACTAAAAAGATGAGATCAAAAGAAGAGCTAAAAAGATAAAACCTCAAACTTAATCAAACATTTCCATCAAGATTAACACCTGCTATGTATAATCAGTAATACCTTTCAATTTCAATCTTAACTACTTGAAGAAAAATTATATATTAAGATACAGCATACGTCTCCTCAATATCATTAATCCAATCAGCCACTAAGTTCATGCCTAATTGTCAGATATATCAATTAATCATTAACTAGGAGTGTTATCTTAGAAAATGTACTTGGAATGAGAGAAATAAGTTAGTAATATTTAACAACACACTCGGAGATTGATAATGACCTTGTTCAGATATGACATGTTGTTTAACAATCTGAACCAAATCTAATAAGTCCATTGCTTAAGTTAGATTGCCGCCAGATTTCACCAACCATCACATAGTAATGCACATGTGAATGTAGTCTATGCATTTCTAGATTAAATCAGCGTGAACCTTATTCCCTACTTGTTCATATTTTATATTTCCTTCAATTGAATTTAACCACAGCAAGTGTTCGTTGATAATGCTAAGTAAATAAGATTAACTCAATCTAGTTGGCCTTCACTCAGTTCAGTATACATAAAGTGAGATGAATCACTTAATTCTAATTAAAGCTTCGGGGAATTGTTAAAGTATTCAAATAACTACTCATTTTTCCTGGTTCTTATAAATGACTATCTATTTTCATTGTGTCTTCACCAAGATGTATTCAATTCCATTAATGAATTTCAAACTGTTGATTGATCTGATTAAATTTAACATACTGGATCAAATGGCTTCAATTTAGTGAACACTTTGCATCTTGGCCTTGTGTATATTGAAGGCCTTGTTTGCTATGACTGCTATTCCTGATTAGTAAGTGTATGAACCAACCAACAATTATTTAACATTATGCATATACTTACCACGTAAGTTCAATCACTCAATCTTCAAGCAATTAAGAATCATCTTGCCAAAGGATTCTACGAGTATTGACACTCACTCTCTAAAGCTTTAATTAGTTATGTACTTGGAAATTATATTTACTATGTATATTGCAGTAGCAGCCCAATGGGACGACTGTATTCAATTATAATTCTCAACGAATCTATGACTCCCCAACAGTGACTTCTGGTATCCTGGTCTCTATATGAAAAAGTTTGCAAATCAAACTAATAACCTAGTATGTGGCTTTTTGACTAATCTATGATCCAACGCCAAAGGTTTCTTCGCTTTTCTTGTTATCTACAATTCAGACTGGAAGACTGGTACTTTCAACATATGAACTAAATTGAAAATTTTCCATCTTTAATATACCCCACTATAAATAGCAACCATTTAGAAAGCGATACAACTAGTTCAGCTTCTGTTCATTCTACTGGTATTACTACGCTCTCCCCTATCTCCACGTGTATCTTATTAGCTCTACTTTGTACAATTTTCTAAAAATTTCTCACAAATTCTCACAAATATTTATACGTAATACCTCATTTTCTCCGACTATTCACAAGCAACTTCACTATACTCCTCGTACTAATATTACTACCCTTACCTGCTCTATCCATTACCACACTTAGTTGGACTCGCGCAGCAATTTCTGAAATCACGTATACTTCCCCTGCAAAACAGTAGAAGACCACCTCGTAGAACATAGAGACTACTTTTACCGGAATATGGAGAGTACCTTTATTTAATTTTGTATGTATTAATAAAGAAGATTGGTATTCCAAGAGTCCGGTCAACGTTTTCAATAAACTTTCAGTAAACTAGAAGGTTACATGCATTTTATAGAACAAGCTATTTCATCAATTCTAACGTACCCATCCAGTCAAGTTCTAATCCTTTGTACCAGTTCCTATTTGATTTACTAAAACTGTTGGACCTAAAATTTGGAGTAGCTTTCAATTATTCTATATATTAGAATGTATCACATTATCACGTTTGCCTAGTTGCCAAAGTCTTTTAAAATGTATTTGTACCTACCCTTTTGTAATTATCGAAGTTTTTCACTACAGTAAAATTTCGCCATGGCCCAACGATTTCCTCTGCATTAATTAGCTTCTATATAGCTCAATAGACAATTCCTGAGAGATCTACTCTCAACAATCTATCTCGATAAGCGAATAGTACCTTGCTTTATATTCCATCGTTCTTAAACTTAACTGTTTGAGAATCGTCCTTCCACAGAGAACAATTATCTTTCGGTTTGTTTGAATTGAACTAGAATGACTAATACCTTTGCCTCTTGTGTACCAATTCCCAATGCTTGCCAAGCACATAATGTATACTAGCCATGGATTATCGAAATACTTTTGGTTTTGATTGCCTCATTATTCTAGTGATTTCTTCCAAAGTTAGATATATAGCCTCCATAGCAATGAACTTCAAATGCTATTGAAATCCTCTATTGCCAAATCTCGCATTCAACCGAATAGGGACTTCCTATATCTATATCTCATCTTGAATTCTCTTCTCGTAACCAATGACAAAATGAGGCTTCTTAGAATGCATAAATTTCCTGATGGCTTCCTTGTATTTGAATCTTCCTCTGTCTGTAAAGTGGCTTGAGATTGTATGTAATTTAACCTCAAATTCTTCTGACATAATGAGTTGAACAGTGAAATTCTGATTACTTCCACATTTATATTTGGTAATTTCTTCATGGCATGGTACAAGTCCTTCTTATTATGTTGTATGTTATTTTAAAACTTTATCTTAATTAGTGATTATGAACATTTCTGAAATCTTTGTCAAAAGAATATTTAAATCAAACAGTGTGATGGACTTATTACAATAAATTCTTGATTAAATTAAGTCCTTGTCATTGTTATATTTAATTCATCTCCTTCATATTTCCAATTTATATCATTGTATTTGATATAATGGTTGGTTCACTTCAAAACATTTTCCATACGATTTGATAATTGAAAGTCAAAACGGGAGCTTATTTTAAACTCTCGACCGTTTGATGTTATCTTCGTTCCACGATAAAAACGCGATAATGAGTTAGCTTTCAACTTGAGTTGTGATCAATGTTATCAAATCAAATGCTTCCATAGTTAATTCAAGGTAAAACTTCAAACAATTCTGAAACTTTTGAATCTGTCATTGAAAACTTGACCACGTTCACTTCGTTTCTCAAACGGTTTCCAATTGGATTGGTACTTTGATTTGGGAATTCAATTGTACATATGGACATTTTGCTTTCAATTACCATTCGAATTCTGCCACCAGATCTGAGATTTCAGCCAATCATTGATAACTGTACTCGGCTATTTGATAGATAGTATTTGATTCATCGAGTATGTCTAGTCATGAAATCAGAGCATTAGCATAGAGTTGTACTCATAGGTTAAGTGGATTAAATGATAGTCAATTTTATCTTTTTTGGCAACTTCGAGAGATGAAATCAACATTAAATTTTTCAATCTGATCTAATTCCCGAAGTCCCCCCCCCTCAAATCGACCACATCAAAATTATGACGCCAACACACCACAATACAACTACACGTGGTATTTCAGAGACACTGCCATCAAGATAAGGCAGTCAACTTATTAAGTTGAATACCGTTGAGATCCTCGATTAAATTTCATTCTCCAGAAATTCTAACGAATTGTGATCATATCCACTAATGAAGTAGTTCATTAGAGTTTGAATCCTTTATGTCGCATTTCCTGTCCTCTACAATCCAGTTCATTCCCTTTAATGCTTGGTACTATCATGATTGCGTGTTTTCATACCAATTTTTAATTTTGCAAATGTTACCTCAGTTTAAAATGAAGTTCACTATAGTTTCTTACAACATATTGAATTCCATACATGTCGATGGGCATTCCTTTCTAATATCCATTCGTCTATTAGATAGACAATCCAGTGAAAATTCCAAGTTGATGATGCTAAATTTAATCTCAACCCGGTAGAATGGTTAGCTCCTAATTTAATGTGTTTCCTTTTGTATAATCTATGATTCATTACTTGCATTCTTCATCATTGCACAAGTACCATTGATGTTTCCAGCGAGAGCTTCTTATACCCACAAACGAATCCACTTACACAAGGAAACTCTATCTGTTTAGTATGGTATCAAACGCAAAAACATTATATTTAACTTATCCAAGAGTTTCCCAGTTTAAATTTACCTGAAACGGCTGTTCAGATTGATCAATGTTTCTTTTATGTTTTGTCATGGTATCGACTTCAAGGGGTAGACCTGGGACATAGAAAATGACAAAATTCATTTATTCAAACTGAGATAATACCAATACCTACTGCAATACCTATAGCAATACCTTGTAGGTCCATAAAGCTATAAGTACCATAAATGGGATTCTCTTCGAGTGGATTGAGACACTCTACTATCACTGATAATGACCCATCTCCGAACTATGATAGCTTAAGAACAAAATGACAACCCCAAACCACACAATGTGTCTCTTCTATTTTGCCAGTCTTTTACTCGTCGTATTCATGGCAATTGTGTTACATCTGATAATTACAACTTAATGTCAATGGCAGAGAATGATCCTGATGATAACTGCAGCTTGGTTGAAGTTTGGATTATGCCGAATTTAGCATTATTGAAAATTCTTCTTATATTTTCTGAGATCAACCCGACTTCCAGCCTCGTCCTGGATTAATCTAACATGGTTGACGATGGTTTCTAGCATAGAATGGAAGAAAATAAGTTCAACAAGAACTACTACTAGTTTTTTATTTCAATGAGAGGTCTGAGACCAATTGCAAACATTCATCCAGAGTTAAAAAAGGGAACTTTCCCAAGTCAATTTGTTGCCAAATCAATTTTAAAAATATAACGTTGCCTCCTTCTATCTTCGTTATGACCAACACCTATTAATAATCATTTTGATCTGCCAAACTGGAATCAAGGAAGCTTCATTATTTCAGTAACGTAAAAAATCACGTGTTTTGTCACGTGCATACTATTCCATGAGTATTCTGCTTCACAAATTTTGAGTATCAAATTGGCTCTTTGGCCGAGTGGTTAAGGCGGTAGACTCAAGTTCTACTATCGTAAAGATGCACGCGTTCGAACCGCGTAGGAGTCAATATCTTTTTTCTATTCTCAAAGTCACTTAATTGACTCGATGTGTTTCCAGTCTATCTACAAATTAAACATTACTTATATCATTTTATTCTTATTTTATAAACAGATACAAATAGAGGATAAACGCAAATTTATTCTTCCTTTAACGAACCCTTTTTCCTCTTCTGGTCATTTCTGGTAATTTAAATGGAACTTTTAAAGTCGCAATCTTGTATGTCCCAGCAGCACTTTTGGGAATTCCAAACGCTTCAGCTTCACCAACCGTTGCGCTCTTGATAATGGTTCCCAATGCTTTAAATAACCCCACTAGTCTAGTTGGCTTCATATTTAATTCATTAGCTAAAGGTGGCAACTCTACTGCAAAATTATTGATGTGAAGAATGAGGGCCAACAAGTAACACAATAATTTATCTTCATGTTGAGGATCAATGCTGAATGATCTATCTTTGGATTTTCCGAATTGAGATGCACGAGAAATGGCAAATCTTTCTAAAATACCATCGATTAATACTTCTGATGGCTTGTTCTGAAGTCTTGTCATAAGAGTTTGCTTGTCTTTTACCCTTCTATTTTCATAAACCCCGAATAAAAGAGAGGCATAGTAAAGTAATTGCAACTTTTCCAAATTGTTTTGCTGGATGATAGCAGGTAAATGCTTTTTGATGTATAACGACTTACTATATGGGAGCATTTCCAATTGAACCTTTTCATCCGATTCGGATAACAATGAATTGACACGCAAGTAGGTCCATTCCTTTTTCGGTATGATATTATGAAGAGGGTAGATGTCTTCCACATTTTTAGCATCTACATTTGCCAAAGGTGTTGGTCTGTCGTGTACAACTTCTTGGGCCATGTTTTCTCTTGTGGGTAAATCTTGAGTAGATTCAGCGACAGACTCAACAATGTCCATTTCCAAATCTTGTAATTTCTCAGCATCAATTCTATTTCTCTCCAAACTAGAGATGGCAGCCTTTGCTTTCTTGGTACCGAACGCTTCACCTAATGCATTACGTTGAGTAACGTTTCTGACACCAGCTTGCCTGATTGCTGGGCCTTTATAAATTCTATGTCTTTTGGCTGTAACTTTGGCCGCAAGATATGGCGACTTGTACAATTCAACGGATTTGTGAATTGGGTCATATACACCAACAATATAGTCATTTTCACTAGTCTGTTGAGATTCACCATTGTAATCTAAGTTTTCATTTTCACCATGAAAAACATAATTGTCATGTTTCTTATGTTTGTATAAATCAAATTCTGTAGACGATGCCACTGACATTCCATTGAAAAATGAACCAATCAATGTAACAGGTTCTTCGGTCAAAGTGGTGACCCTGATATTGGATGTACGTGATTCGGCTTTAGATGGTGACATGCTTGGGTGCTTTCAGAAAGGAATCCATCTCATCGGTATGGAATTTTTTTTTTTTTCATTCCATCCAACTATTCAGTCAAAAAAAAAATATAATCAAACTCAAATAGAAAAATTACTTCTCAGTCAACAAATCAAAATTCAATATGGAAAAGACCTACTATGAAATCCTAGGAATAGGGATATCGGCTAGTGATATTGAAATTAAGCTAGCTTATCGTTCAAAATTATTGACCTCCCATCCAGACAAAACTGATAATTCAAACGCACAAAAGGAAATACCGTTGATAAAAGAGGCTTACATTACATTGATTGACCCAGAATTGCGAAGAAAGTATAACGATTCCTTAAAAATCAGTTCTTTATTAAATGGATGTACTATAAATGGGGGAGGTCTAGATTTATACAATCTTGAAGACTTTGATTTTCATGAAGATTCGACAGAATGGACTAAAAATTGTCCACGATGTCATTTCCCAAATGGGATAGCTCTTTCTGAAACAGACCTTGACGAAAATGGAACATGCGATAATGATGGTGGATATGACATTATTGTTCAATGTAATAGTTGCAGTTTGTGGATTCTTGTGAAATATTATGTCGCCGATGATTCAGATTAGATTTCGACCCCACAAATTATTTTGAACTAATTGAGCAGAGGATAACATACCAGCATTATTCACGACTTCATTTGAGTATGGGCGTGAAATATCATTTTTTAGCAACATATCAGAATCAATAAAATAGATAGGCTGGATAGCTGGTGTTTGACTAATTTGGTACTGTTGGAATGGAGTATCATGGTCACTGTCTGTGTCGCTTTCACTAGATGAAAATTCTTTGATCAGTAACTCTTTGTCCAGCAACTCTTTGTCCAGCGGTTCAGAGTCCAGAAGAGATCCACCATCTGATTCGGATGAAGAAGACGACTGGTTCCCTTCACAATCATCAGAGTCATACTCGAGACCAAATATTCTGAAGATAATGTGTTTAATTGAAAAAGGCTTCGGCGGTTGTAGATCCTCTTCGTACAGTTTCTCCAGTTCCAGAATTTCACAATCTTCTTTAAATGGAGAATGAACTCTATCTCTATCTGACGCATTCACTATTGCTAATAAGATAATTAAAACTCGTCCGTTCATTGTAGTATAGGTTCTGTTCGAAACAGAATCATTATCAACATTTGAAAAAAACTAAAATAATTCACAAATATTAAAAACCAATCTTTCAGTTAAAAAACTGAAGAAGGACTATTTTTCAATCCTCATTTCCAATTCCTTTGACCAGTGATCAAGTTCATTTGTGATTTCTTCAATGACTGAAACTTTATTCTCAATTAGATTTAATACTTGCACATAATTGTCAAATTCCAACTCTTCAAATAAAGTTGTTAGTAAATGCTAACTTTGTCAACAAGCAATTATTAAAGTTACATACTTAACTGTTTCAACTCCTTCTCGTTCGTTTCCAATTGGTTTAGATTCTTTTCAAGTTTGATATAGTTTAAAGATTGATTGGTGTTGAGATTTTCCAACAAATTCAAATCAATCGTTGAGACATTCGTATCGGACTCCACTAACTTAGATGCTATGCGCAACGCGTGGTTTATTAATTTTGGAGTATCTTTCAGGGCAGACATATCGTAGATAAAGATTGTTGACTTTGGTTGAATAATTCCCTGGTAAAGTAAAAGCTAGATTAAGCAAAAAAAAACTTCACACCAGATCCGAAAACAAACGGTTAATCATAATACACCCAAACAAATATATATTTACATGAAATTTACAATATATAATCTATCTACCACTATACAATTTGTAGATAGGATCATTTTTATTAGCTTGAATATTAACCCATTTCTTGGTTGGTTTCTCGTTAAACTTTTTTTCGTAGTCGATTGGTTCTGGTTTATCGATTAACGTACTAGTACTCACTCTAACCTGAGATTCAGTATCAATTATTTCAAAAATTCCCGGAAGCTTGTCGGCAGCTTTTCTCAAAGCATCTCTTCCGACTTTGTCATGGATATCACCTCTGATTTCAAACAATACCTTTCCAGTTGGGACTCTTACTGCCCAATGATCAAAAGCACCCTTACCTTTACCCATTCTGCTCTGATTACCTTTGACGCATACTGCCATATCACATACAAATCTGGTAAGTAATTCAGAACGACTTGGTCTTAATTCTCTCTTCAACACTTTATCTGCAGCCAAAAGTTGATAAGCCGCCATCCTAAGACCCTTGGATTTTAATCTTAAACCGAGCTTTCCGAATTCCAAGGAGTTACCTTTAATAGACCCACCAGTTCTAACAGTAACTCTCCCTTTCATTGCTTTTCTGATTTTCTTAAATCTTGGAGCATACTCATGTTTGTATCTTTTGAATAACGAAAACGAGCCAAAAGTTGGTACATTTAAAAGGGAAGTTGGGGATGCAATTATTGTTGGCTTGGCATAACTAGCCAAATTTCTAACCAATCCAAACATAACTCCTGTTGTATATAGACGAACACAAGTTGGTCAATGAGGATTTAAATTTTCAGCACTGAAGAAAATCTTTTTTTTTCAGTATTTGAATGAATGATTGGAAATTCTGAAATAGGGATCTGCGGCTCAAAATTATCCAGTCAATAAATGTTGAAATAAATTACCCAGATCTTGAAGTAAACACATCTGAACACCTTTCCAGCAAGATGACCAAACCATACAACCCACCACGACCATCCCTAGAACTTCCCTATGGTGATGGATCACACAAAATATTCGGAATGGAAAATTTCGGAAACACGTGCTACTGTAATTCAATACTTCAATGTTTGTACTATACCGAAAACTTTAGGAAATATCTAGTTCTGCATAATCAAACAAAGCATGATCCCAGGTTACTTGTATTTGGTAGTAGACCGCACGTTTTCACAATGAAGTATGAACAACTATTCCAAAAAAGACTAAGAGAGCAACCAAGACCAACAAGTTCAGCTCCTATCCTGGCAGGTTCATCAACCGTAGGTGCAACCGAAGATCGACCCAAACTGTCTCGAAAGAGTTCATTGTTTGGAATTAAATTCAATAGTTCCTTTAATTTATCATCATCTACGGTAGGCCAAAGCACTCAAGACGAGTCTCGTCGAATTGCAAATTATGTTCGAGAAGCAGGAGCTTGTGATTCCTTCACGTTTGATCAAAGAATAAAAATAGCGAAATCTCCCGAGTTTCTGAAGTTGCCGGTTCTTGTGACACGACCAACTAACGAAATATCTGATTCTTCAAACAGGATAGATTATTCGCAGAGCTCATCGATGCTTTTGAATAACGAACAACAGATAGAACAGGAAACTATAGAAGGGTCTATCAGTTCCTCGTCTAGTGCTATCGTTGTCGGAATTCCTCACCCTGAAGCCACGTTGGTTAACCCAATAAATCCATTCAACCCTAATCCCAATGCTGATCAAAGAAAACGATCGGCTTTGATCAATGGGCCAATCATTAATTTGGACTCTCCCCTCCAGTCAATGGACGACCAAAAAGAAGAGAGTGCGCTATTGTACGCGTTAAAAGACATGTTTGAAAGTATGATTGAAAATAAATCTACGACTGGAGTAGTTTCTCCAAATCATTTTATTCAAAAATTAAAAGAGAAGAATTATTTATTCCGTCAGAATAATATGCATCATGATGCTCATGAATTCTTCAATTATTTGATTAACGAAATAATTGAGAGTTTAAACAAAGAAGTAGAGATTGAAAATAATTGGTGCAATAGTATCTTTCAAGGTTTAATCACCAATGAAACTAAGTGCCTTTCTTGCGAAAGTGTAACTTCAAAGCATGAATCATTTCTTGATTTGTCTGTTGATATCCCTCCTGGCAAAAGTGCATACTCATTAAGCCATTCATTAAACAACTTTTCCAAACAAGAAACTTTGATGAACCAGAATAAATTTTACTGCAACACCTGCTCGTCACTTCAAGAAGCAGTGAAAACGATCAAACTAAAAAAACTTCCGGAAGTTCTTGTAATCAATCTTAAAAGATTCAAGTACGATGAGTCAATCGAAAAGATGGTAAAATTGTTCGATTCAATCAGTTACCCCTTCAAATTGAGGTTATTCAATACTACCGATGATGAGCAGGATCTGCATTTGTACGAACTTTATGCGTTAGTCATTCATATTGGAGGTGGTCCGATGCATGGTCATTATGTTTCTATTTGTAAGATTAAAGCTGGATTGTGGCTCTTGTTTGATGATGAAACGGTTGAATTGGTCGAGGATTCATATGTCATGAGATTCTTTGGTAATGGTCCAGGGTTAGCTAGCGCCTATATTTTATTTTATTCAAAGAGTGATAAAGCAGATGACGAAGATGATATTTCAAACTTTGGTTTCAACCTAAATGGTATGTACAACGGAGAAGATTTTTCAATGTTCCAACAATTAAACAGACAGAATAATAGTATTACAAGCGTGAAGAAAGCCATCGTACCAAAAGATTTAGTTGAAGAGCAGGATACTTCAAAATCCGAAACATCATCAATATGTTCTTTAAATCAAGAACAAAAGAAATCAAGTATGTTTAAGAGTTTTAAATTTGATTCTTCCACAAAAGACGAAAAGGCTCCATCCAGATCAAGCAGTCATAAAGAGCCTAAGGAAAAGAAGTCGTGGGTTGGAGGACTTAAGAGAAGAGATACTAAATCTGAATCAACTGTGGAACGTAAAACAAGTACTGGTAGTAACACTAGTCCAACTACGGAACGAAAAAAAACAATATTCGGTTTCAAACGGAAGTAAAATGCATCACATGACTTGGGCAAATTGTTTTGTTGGTTTGAGTAAGCTTCCATTGTTTACCCCGAGAAAGCCTCTTTTTTTGATGAGAGAGACGGAAAAAAAAATGCTCTAGTCGCCATCTCCCTTGGTGAGCAATATAAAAAAGGGGAGAGCCACATGTTTAACTCCACTTCTAATTTTCACAAGTCCAAATTTTATTTCTTCATAAGATATAAAAGATAGAGTTGCAATGGTCGCCACTACTACTATTTCATCAGCATTAATCACCACTAGTACATCCAAATTGATTACATTGGCTGCTGGTTGCTTTTGGGGAGTTGAAAGAGTATTTAAGAAACATTTTGCTGACAAAGGCTTGGTTGATATCAAAGTTGGTTATGCTAATGGTATACCCACCATTGGAAATGTTAATTATGAATTAGTCTGCTCTGGATCGACTAACTTTGTTGAAAGTATTCAACTTTCGTATGAACCATCACAATTGAAATTAGAAGATATTTTAGATATTTTCTTCCGAATGCATGATCCTACAACTGTCAATTCGCAAGGTCCAGACGTCGGAACTCAATACAGATCGGCAATTTTGACACATGATGAGGAAGATTCTAAATTGGCTTGGAAATTAAAAGACGAGTATCAAAAGACTTGGTATCCAAATGATAAAATTGTCACTCTAATAGAACCAATCAAGGTTTGGTATGATGCCGAAGAGTACCATCAAAAGTATTTAGAAAAGAATCCTCAAGGATATGAATGTCCTTCTCATTTCATTAGAACCAAACCAAAGGTATAATATACTTTTATATAAAAATATGAAAACTTTTTTTGTAATAGAAGAAACGCGTAAATTGATTTTTTTTTCTTTTTTAGATTTCTTATATTTCATCTTCTTTTACTATCAAAGTATCATGTCATTGTGGGTAGATAAATATCGTCCAAAGACTTTGTCTCAATTATCATATCATGATTCAATAACCCAAAGTTTACGAGCTCTATCTAAATCGGGGGATTTCCCGCATTTATTGGTTTATGGACCAAGCGGTGCTGGTAAAAAGACCAGAATATATTGTACTTTGAATGAAATCTTTGGAGCTCAAGTAGAGAAATTGAAAATTGATGTAAAAACTTTCGTCACTTCATCAAATAGAAAGTTGGAGTTTAATGTTTTAAGTTCTCCGTATCACTTGGAAATTACACCATCAGATATGGGAAATAATGACCGTGTTGTTATCCAAGATTTATTGAAGGATGTGGCATCCACTGAGCAAGTTGACTTTAGCAACCAAAGTTCATCCAAAACTAAGCATAGGTTTAAAATTGTCATTATTAATGAAGCTGATTCATTGAGTAGAGATGCACAAGCAGCATTAAGAAGAACTATGGAAAAATATTCATCCAATATAAGATTGATTTTAGTTTGCAATACAATTTCCAATATTATTAGTCCAATTAAGTCTAGAACATTATTAGTTAGAATTCCAAGTCCTTCTACACAAGATATTTCTTCAATCTTGTCAACAATTTCAGAAAAGGAAAGTATCAAGTATAGTTCTTCGAAAGATGATGATTTGAACAACTTTTTCATTCAGATTTCAACAACAAGTAATAGAAATTTAAGAAGAGCGTTATTAAGTTTTGAAACCACAGCTATGCAGAGTGAAACTATCAACTTAAATTCTAATCTTTCGGTGATCAATTTGGATTGGGAAGTTATTATAAAGAATTTGTCGGTCACTATAAAGAATAACAGAAATGTTTCCACATTAGCCGATATAAGAGTAGTCTTGTACGAGCTTTTATCCCATTGTATACCTGCGAGAACAATCCTAAAGACATTATTAATGGATTTAATTGGCAATTTTACAAATGAACTGATTATTCAACAATTGGTGGACTTGGCATCTGTATTCGATGAAAGATTGAGTTTGGGTCAAAAGAGTATTTTCCATTTGGAGGGATTTGTCGCAAAATCAATGGTGGTTATTGAAAACTATAGTTAGATACTAATATACCAAATATATAATATTCTAATTTTGTACTTTATTGTCTCCAATTTGTTTAGAATCTTTCACCGGAGGTTGAGTCAAACCAGCAATGTCTTCATAAGCAGGAAGACCATTATTATCTGCATCTGAGTTACCTTCTGATATAGTACTTGCAAGTATTGGTCTATTGTCTACAACACGATTGTGTAAACCTGTTTTTGGTGGCACTTCTTGTGGAGAAGCTACTGCTGCTCTTATTTGAGATTCTTCATCGTCGGGAAGTCTATGGTAACCTTCGTCGGCTCTAGATTTTGGAAATTCGATACATAACATATAATAAATTGCAAAAACTGCTCCAGGAACATGGCCCAACATGGTTAGAAATAATGTGATCCAGAACTCCTTATTGGCAACTGAATTTTTCTTAGCCAAAAAGACCCCTAGAGGAGGAAGAATCAACCCAATGATTATAAGGATGAATTGGACTTGTTGTGTGTTATCAGGTTCAGGCATTAGTTATTGTATAGTAAGAAGTAGATGGCAAAATAGGAGAAGAATCTGGTATATAAATGAAGTTTTTCTCCGGTATATTTCTTGCCCTTAATTTCACTTCATTGCGCCTCGTTGAGATGAATCTTTTTCCGTATATGAGTTAAAATTTCTTCATATAACGGTATTAATACTTTCAATTTACTAGGTTATGTAGATTCAACATATGTTCAATGTTAATTGGAGTTTTTCTAGAGCCTCATCAAAGTATATTAGTTTGCAGACACTGTTTTAACAAAATATTTCACAAAATTTAGTCATTAATAGAACCTATGGAAATTGAGCACATCCAAATGCGCTAACCATTCCTTCGAATGAACTTATTCTATTAGTAACTAACCGATATATTATCATGGTCTTCCCAGATTTAAGTATATACAGTTAAATTTCCATTTTGGGATATTTATTTTAAGCCGCATGGAATATCTGTACGAGATTTTGTAATCGACGATTTTGATATATTCCACATTCTGATAGAGAGACGGGCCATATTAATCAATCACAAAACCACCGACACCGTTAAGATATATTCAAGATGGACTATATAAAGAAACAGATATGGGGACCAGACCCTAAAGAACAGGTAAGTATGATTGTTGTTTTCCTAAATTGTCTTACTCAAATCAACTAACACCTCCTCCCAACTAGATGAGAAAGATCAACCAATTGCTTCGAAAGAATAAGCGTGAATTAGATAGATCTATGAACCAACTCCAACCACTAAAGAAAAAAGCAGAGTCACTAATAAAAAAGGCTGTCAAAGATAAAAATTATAAAACAGCTCGATTATATGCTAAAGAATTAATCAATGTTAATCGTCAATATAACAAATTGTATACATCGAAAACAAGAATAGATTCTATAACCATGTCTATAAACGAGCAATGGCAGATGAATAAGCTTACCCAATCTATTCACTCCCTGACTTCAATTATGAAAGATGTCAACCAGCTAATTCATGTAGGTGCAGTTCTGCAAACTATGCAGGAGTTATCTAAGGAGTTGACGAAGGCAGGTATTATTAACGAAATGATGGATGACATGGTTGATTTAGATTACGAAGAAGATGAGGAATTAGAAGCCGAATCTCAAGAAGAAGTAAACAAAATCATTGCAAGTTTGACCGAAGATAAGTTTGCCAAAATTAGCAATGATGTTCCTAAGAATGAGTTGGACGTGCAAGAGGAGCCAGCTCAAGAAGAAATCGAAGAAGAAGATGAAATAGCCCTCGATGAAATGAGGCAGAGATTAAGAGCATTGCAATAGGTATATTAAGAAAACAATACATAAAAGAGGAGGAGAAATAGTAAGTTCCAATAGTTATAGAATACATAGATCGAGTTAGCTTCGGAAATTAAGCTATCGTCATGATTTTTTCCTTTGATAACAAAATTATTCTTTCCTGGCAGGTCCATGGCTCGAGTGTTGTAGGTTTTGTTCTTGTAAATACTCAGGGATGTCTCGTTATTTGTCACATTCGTATCCATTTCACTCTCCGTAAATAAATTGTGACTTTCGGGATCAGCTCTTGAGACTATATGCGAAGTTGGAATGAAATTTCTTCTATTAGACGATTTATAATTATCCACCGATAAAGGTAGAAACCACAACTTTTTCCCATCGTCATCACTATCAGAACAACTTTCACTTCCCTCAAAACTTTCACTTCCCTCAGAACTTTCACTTCCTTCCGAAATTGTAAAATAATCAACCTCTTTATTCAAATATACCCCTGCTCCCAAATGCCACTTGGGACCTCCTTGAGCTGTAACTTTTGGATCATCGATTAACTCAGTTGAAGTGGTTGATTGCACCAAGTTTTCATTTTCAGTATGGATTATGAAAGAGCTTGAAACTAAATTGTTTTCACTGGACAAAGTAGATGGCTTCTCAATACTATCTAGTGAAACACTTGGAGTTGTACCAGAAGGAAGTGGAGGGTTGATCTGCGTTGTAATATTATTCCGGGAATTTTGTTGTTCCCATTTATTGAAATCAAATACTTGACTGAAAAATTTCAAATCTTCAACATCATTGCTATTTATATGACTAGTTGATGCCCTGGTGATGGGGGAAAGGGTACTCGTGATTAGTAGCCAAAAAACTAGAAACATGGTGGCATTCGACTGATAATGATTGAAACAAAGCAAAAGTGTAAAGCTAAAAGAATTTTGTTTGTGGTATTAATTTTTCGCAACCTATATAATTTAATTGCCACAAGACGAAGACAATACTTAAATACACTATAAATCTTGACCATAAACTAATCCATTGTCTTTTCTAATTTGGTCCATAATGTCCATAACTAATAGGGTCTCATCATGTGGCATTATATCATTTTCAATCTTTCCAGCTGCAATGTCAATAGCACACGCATTGGCTTCATAAATAAATCCATTATACCCGGATTCATCTTTGAATTCAAAAATTTCATCGCCTGCCTTGTTAAAGATTTTGAAATGTTTAGCTCTTGCTGGATTGTCACTATACATTTCAACCCAACCTTTTGTACCTTCTAATCTAACATAGGCCTTTGGACCATCAATAAATTCCGAGCAAGTCAACAACCCGTGCGTACCATTTTCATATTTAACAATAATGGAGCAAATATGATCAATGCCATCTGTTGGATCCAAAGTCAAGAATGATTTGTAGTCAAATTTGGAATGGTGACTACCAACTTTGTCATCCAATAAAATTCTTGAATATGTAATCGGATAGATACCAATATCTAACAATGAGCCAGCTGCTAATGTTTTGTCTCTAATCCGGTGGGTAGCTGGAACATTGGCAATATCCGAATTGTAAGATAAATCAGCAAATAATCTATGAACATCACCAATAACCTTTTCAGAGTAAACCTTTTCACGTAATTTCGTAATAGCCGGGAAAAATCTAGTCCACATTGCTTCCATGAAAAACAAGTTTTTAGACTTGGCCAAATTAATCAATTCAATTGCTTCCTTTTTGTTAACAGTTAAAGGTTTTTCACACAAGACATGCTTGCCGTTATTCAAGCACGCAGATGATTGCTCCTTATGGAAATTATGAGGAGTTCCAATATAAACAATGTTAACATCTGGGTTCTGATACATTTCTTGATATGTTTCAACCTTCGGATCAACTCCATAATTGTTTTCTTTAGCAACAAGATTCACGTTCTTGAGAAACTTTTCACCTTTTTCATGTGAAGAACAACCAATTGATTTGACAATGTGCTGGATTTCGCTGTTGCGCTGATTGTTTAATAGCAAGTCATGAACAAATTGAGCAGAAATGTTTCCTGCTCCTAAGATACCCCAATGTATGGTAATTGTCATTGTAAAGAGGAAAAGCTTTTCTACAGTAAAGTAAGAAAGAAAGAAAGTAATAAAACTTTCATTGAAAAGTAAGGGATTGAAGTATTGAAATAGTTTTAAGACAAAGGGTGTTGGGGGATAGTGGGGGGACCAAATAATAGGAGGAACAATAGAAGAACACACAAAATTTGAATGCAACGTTGCACATAGGACACCAAAATCGCGCAAAGGAAGTTTGTGATATATTGATGATTGACTCAGAGTTTGTTACGAAAACACCACTTAGTTCTTTCTACAATACTTCTAACAGATATATTTCCTTAATGATACAAGTGAAAAAATAAACAATTTAATCGACCTTCAAAAATGAAGATCTCAAAGTACCTCAGGTATTGCACGATCGTGGTGAACTATTAGAGTAATCATAGGAACCTTTGGGATTTCCAAATATTCATACGAGAACATTTACTTGGTCTCTAATATCCAGGCATTATTCATTAACTATACAAACACAATAAACAAGTTATAGCTTCTATTTCTAAAACTTCAAGTACAAAGGTTCTTCCAATTGAACTTTACAAGAATCTCTAATCGTTTGATCCACATCTTCCATATCTTTTAATACTTGATCCCTGTCCTCAGTTCTATAGACAAAAGGATAAATCTTATCACTTAATTCATTATTAGTATTATCAGTTGGTTCATTTTCCGTGGTATTATTGTTATAAGTCAAGGAAGGCAAACTAGGATGTTGTTGTAAATTGCCAATGCTATTTGTCGGATTCAAGAACGACGTGACATCTATTAATTTATCTGATAGTTCATTAACAATGTTGGAGAGCTCTTGTTGTCGCTGTTGTTGTTTTAATAATTGTTCTTCTTGGACATAGTTGGAATTATAAGTATTTTGTTGATTTCGCAAAAGAGACGAAGTTTCATTAGAATCATCCTCTTGCGTATGAATTAGACAGGACAAACAGGCTCCCATATTATATTTGAATATTTTATTCTTAAGTGGGTAGATAAAGCTTGTCGTATTTTGATATCCTTCAAATACCAAAGGAAAATTAATAGAGGAAAATTGTTTTGTCGGAAAGGTCGTGCACAACAATCTGAAAAGTGCTTTGTGTAGCTGATTGATTTAGTTAGATATTATTAGTAAAACAGCTTGTGGATACCGCATCACATTCCCAGTTCCATGACTCGCCATACTTCAATTTGATTTAAACCGAGAATTGTATTTGCCCATGTGTTCTCCCTATTTGATTTCAAGTTCCTTGTCTTTTTTTCACTTACCCAGTTGGGAGAATGAAACAATCGAAGATAACAACCCAGTTCAAGACACAATTCGTGTAATAATTCTGAAAATTTTGAACCAAAGGATTTCAAAAGCTTGAAAAGACTTTCAATATTAAAGCAATATATTATCTTATCAAATTATGGCGTTCCAAGATTATTTTTCGGAGACGAGATGTGAATCTCTCTTTTGATCCACAGTTTCTAAAATCTTATCGTCATGGCATAATGTACGGTAAAAAGATTACTCTACATCATAGGCAAAGGTATAATACAAATCATCTGTTTCACCACATAAAATAAAACAGGGAATATACATTACAAAAGTCAAAATGGCATTTCCCATATCAGCCGGAAGAAGTAGGTCACATAACCGTTGCAAAAAGGGAGAGATAAAAAAACATGATGTCATCTGTCACATCTTTTTTTTTCTTTCAGTACTAGTATAAGATAGCAAAAATTACGTATCATCTGATTTAATCGATACATATATACTGTTACATTGATTTTTGATTTTATGTTTGATCCGGTTTTTATTAGTTCCAACTACTATATGTATCACTTCTTGAACTAAGTTTAAAATCTTACTGTTATTTCTCAAGTTACACAAAAGAATATCATTGAAATAATAAAATTGTTGCAAAATCTAACAACTATAGTGGTTATTACAGTTTCAAACAAAAAAACACCAATATATTTACTATCACCTCCGAAAAGGTTAACAAATCGTTCTGCTTATAGAACTACTGATATCGCTTGCAATACACCAATAAGATGAACGTATTCCAATTTCCCCCAGAGCTAATCCAGTTAACATTATCTGAGTTATCATCACCAGAGCTATCTTATTTATTCAACCTAGATGAACTATTTAGTGCCAAGACCAGTACTGATCCTTATATTCTGATTAGACATATGGCACTATGTGAATACTTTTCGAGAAAGAATTTGATTCTTTGTAATAAGAATCTCATAGATGATGACTTCATGACAATTGATGAATTTCGATACTTCATTGATAATAAAATCATAATACATCCTATATCAATCCTAATCAGTATCGTGGACGATGACTATAAATATGATTTCATAAATAAGCTTTTCCAATACAACATAATTGATTATATCAACCAATTTACAGATACGGTTAACTTAAAGCTTGAGTTGGTTCATGACAACCACTACTTGATAAAACAATTATTTGACTACATAGTTAATATCAACTGTTCATTGAATTTATTTTCGTTGAAGTTCAATGGAAAACAACTAAGGAGTATTCCTTATAACCTATCTATTGAGATACTACAATTGCAATTTAATCATATTGAGAATCTATCAAATCACATGACTTCATATTGCTCAAATCTTTATGCATTAGATTTATCATTTAATGGAATTAATGATTTATCAATTATACCTGAATTTCCTGAAAGTTTGGCTTATTTGAACCTATCCAATAACAATATCACATCGGTCATTAATCATAGCTTCAATTGGAAGAATTTGATCAACTTAAAAGTTCTTGACTTTTCTAATAATAATATCGTATATATTGACCTCAGTGATCCTCGAAATGAAATCATATATCGGTTAGAAGAATTGAATTTATCTAGTAATAACTTAACTACCATACCAAAATTGTCCGGAACGCCGTTTTGTAAATCATTAACAAATCTTGATTTATCGAGAAATTTGTTTTCAAAATTACTTTACTCATTCCCATCTGGGCTTATCAAATTGAACTTGAAAGGAAATTACTTCTATGATTTTTATCAACAGATTAATGGCAGGATTTTTCCAAAGACTTTAAAGTATTTAGATTTATCTTATTGTCATATTCCTTTGACAAATACCAATAGGGACAAATTCAAACAAGATATTTATGATAAGTTGAAAAATATTGAAAAACTACAAGATTTGCAATTTTTGAAAATTGACATTTAGTTGTACTGCATTTACTTTGATTAGTAATATATTGTTTTATATTTGAACAACAGTGAAGGGATATGTATGTCTATATAGATTTCAAACATACAGAAGAAGTTTACACTTCTTTGTAGTACATTGACTCTCTTGTATTTTGCGTCCTACTGCAGGTTGACACTACGTTAAAAATATTAAAATTGATTCTTAAAATGGACTGCCTCAATTACACATCTTCTAAGCCCATATAATGAGTGTGAGTGAACAGCAGGTTATTAGGGCATTTATATTAGTAATAGCATTTTCAGTAAATTGATTTATGTTCAATCAGCATATTTTATTTGATATACTTGTTTAAAATTCACAGGCAAGTATAATTATATATACCACATGCGCTAAATTGAAATTGATTCCCAAATTGTGCTAAATATTTTCATAACACAAAACCTCAACCACAGCACCCTTGTCTGTATAAGTATTTGAAGATAATTTTGTCAAGTTTGCAACCCGACAGATATGCAACCAGGTGCATGTGCAACCAGATAAATATACAAAATGAAGAACAGAAACAAGAAAAGTATGCTATCGAAAGCTTAACCGCTATAATTGTTTGCAATTGATTTGTATGCCCTTCGAAAATTCTCATTAGTATGAATGGCTGATTAATTGGTGGTCTGGTTGCAAAAGTTTAACAAGCTTACAACAATTTTCACCACGCACGACCTTCCCCTTAAAAATTCCGATTTTGTATGCTTGAATTCCTTCGCCACCTCCACACTTTCTTTTACTTTCATCTTAACATACCACCATGTCGAAATCGTTATGTTGTTATGCATTTGAAATATTGATTAATAAGCTTAATC